>LOND01010209.1:0-12785 GCA_014220965.1 Paragonimus kellicotti
CAAACTTTTTCTCGCAAAACTGTTTCATCTTCCTGATATCCCGACACTTTATCCGCATTTCATGGTACTATACGACAGCGATAATTATTATTGATACTTATTTCAATTTAAATAACCAGCATGTTTCTTACCGCATATTTACACGAATTTGAAGTGATGAATCGGTTGTAGTGAGAGATGTGTGTGGCTAGAACAAGGATCGAAATTACGTTTTATATCTTGGGTTGAATCCGGTTGTGGGAACTGAACAATCAAGAAACAGCTTCACCACGTTGCTAGGTTGGTTTGCTGTGAAACGGTTGTGAACAAATGAGGGTTGTTCAAGTCTGTGTGTTTCTTTCCCGCTTCAAAAATGCGTATCTCGTCTGTTTCCGATTGCAATCTGTGAACCTCATTGTAGTGTATCTTCTAAAAACGGTTACATGATCTATTGCACAAGTTCCGATATTCCATTGAGTTCGTCTATATTTAATTTGACACTAACAGTCGTCTCACATTATGCTTGCATACTCACAACGGATGACTTAGCAAGGCCACTGACAGCTGACACTTTCACACACGCCTGTATATAATCTTTGAGATTACTGTGACACAGATGACGTCTGTGCAAAATTTCTTGAGAAATACAGCAGATAAAACCATTGAATTACGTGTTTGTTTCTATGCAAATCTGCGTGACGGACAACTGTACATTGGACTAAAACTTGCTCGATAACTGACACTGTACTGTCTGTGGAAGTTGTGAATGCTTGAATCTTCTGTGTGACCACAACTAAGTGGTAGTTACCAAACACCCTAGATTACAGGTGGCCCATTTGTTTCATAAAAATTAAATGTATTTTTACATACCAACCCCGATCAAATCAGTCAAAAGTGAAAGTAATTTCGTCAGTTCATGTTGTTCACAAATTGAATCACAATTATGAAGCAATATGCTCATTCAGTCTAAATCGTTGGGGATTTATGAGATGAAGTTGTGGTTAAGTATTCAGTCCGCCTGACAGCATTGCGGTGCATCGAAAACTTGATGGGGATAACGTCAAATCCATTAGGTTATGTACATCATTCTTTGCGCACAGCTTCTCCGTGTCTGTCTGAGACTGAGTAACGGAATAATTCGGAAGTTTAGGTTGCGGAAGTCGATTTCGGTATCAGGTGACTCCCTGAAAACTGCGACGGAATCTGTGATTATCTAAGTCGTCGAATTCCTTGCAATCTTTTGGCTGGTGCCGCTTTTGGCTCTTCGTTCTGAACACATAAATTATTTAAACGTTCACCGGTCATTCGTTCACGACGTTCGCAAAGTTAGGTTGCTGCTGTATAAACCCGGTAACTGATAACACGGATGTTACGCTCAGATGTATCCTGCGGAAAAGATCAACGGACTACAGCGTTGACAAAGCCACCCGGACTATATCCAAAATATTCAGGGGTTAGTAACCCTTGACCAGCGTAGACTACCTGTGTCGGAAGTTGGTGAACGTGACAGAGGATGATTGGGTGGCCTAAGCCGGAATTGTCATTCGGGCGTGTGAACGTTTCAATCTTCCCATGGTGGTCGAAGTTTAGTCCAAATATTTGGCTTTTACTTATGGTCCCAGTCACTGCGAACAGAAATTAATGAAAACAGCGTTTGTTGAATGTAAATCAATGATCTGATATCACCTCACAATATATTGTAGCGGAATACTAGTGCTTGGTGAACCGGACGCACGAAAAAGTTATGTTTGGACATAACAGTCATGGAATTTCTACACATGGTACATTCAAATACTCCAGAAAAGACTGCACCAACATGGGAATAGATGCACTGGGCGAAGGTGCTTACACCATGTTGGCAGTGTGGTAGAAAGCAGTATGTATTCTAATGCCATTAGAACCATAATCAATGGACCCACTGCTCCCTACTCGGTCTCAAAAAGGATCATTATCGTTTAAAGAGACTCCTTTCATGACATAATTCCGCATGTCATGAGCACACACAGATTTCACAAAAAAGTGGTCCGCGTAATCAGGACAAATTATGTATCTGTTTTTATCAACAGCAAATCAACCAGACTATCTCAACACGCGCAGTCTGACACTACGTCAATCTCCTATCACACGTAGTATCTGAAACACAACCGAAACGCTATTAGTGACCGATTGTCCATCAGTACCGAAGTCGAGCCCGCTGCACGCATTGATCGATCGCAATCAGGGAGAAACTCGGATGCTCTCACAAAAGAACTCGGCCGTTTGTAATAGTTATGAATATTCAATTATAATCACCAGTGTACTTACCTCAAACCGAGAGCGGGTTCTTCGCAGTAACAATGAAACAGCCAGTTAGCGAACACAATTCACTTGTAGGCTACACTATGCAAACTGTCATTATTGATGCGGGTAAACAACTGATGGGTTACAATCACTAAGCATGCGACAACGTAGATGGAAAACGAATTGCATAAAGCATGGAACACTGGTCCCGTTACCGTGCCGTTGATTGAAGAGACCAACAAACGGGACTGACTTTAACGAGAATGCAATCAAATCGCAAGCCTTAATATGTTTTACACCAGTCAACGAGCACGAGGTGTGGTATTGACTTATGGTATTGACTGCACTCAGTGAGACGTTTTACATGTCGTTCAGCAGTACCGGTGGAACGAAATTAACCGATTGGCCATACGCAAAATATCCGAATTTAAATAGTTATAATTGTTTCCACCGACTACCCTAAGGTTGGTAACTGAGGCATCATACACTACATTAGGAGCGCGAGGTAAGAATCTAGATTAACACTCAATCCACGATTGGTGGGTAGATTGCAATATACTTTGCATCCTAGTCCAAAGTCATTGGGTCACACACGCGCTAACCAAATGGAACATCCTGAGGGTGAGTCTTGTTCAAACAGAGAAAACTAACGTTTTGTGTCTAACTCCGACCTACCGACGAAATGCAGGGTAACGATAACGCACGGTGGACGTTTGCTCCCGCTGACACACTGACAAGTATCAACCACTCAGCTCTTGACAACTCATTTCCTGGGCAATATATTTTTGAGAGACCTTTGTGGGCGCAGTTAAATGCAATTAGACCGAAAATCACATGTAGGCTAACGCACCGAAAAATTGCAAACGACATCATTGGTCTTTATAGATGGAAAACAGGCGGAGTTCCGCAAGCGTAATGAACTGGTTATCAGCAACATCGTCCAAAATTGAAACCTGTGCACGAATATCCATTCGCCAGGTAAATCAATCACGTCTCAGCCTTACAGAATACACTGATAAAACATACCCATCAATTCCTCATAACAACTACTTCCACACACATTAAATATCGAGCCTTTATTGGCCTAAACGACTGTAACCAGCGTTTCTTCCATTGTAAGAATCATTTCGACCAGTTGAACTTGCACAAGTGAATCTAACGAAGCGCTCGTGGAACGAACTAACCAAACAAGATGATAGTGAACGCTGCCAAGCACACGGACAATAAAAATCACACTGTGGCCGAACATTTGTAACGAGTCACATAATTATACATATCATCTAGAGCGAACTGTCCATACGGTTGGCATGAGTTCCTATTAGCAGCGCCTATTGATTTTATGTGCATCGGCAAACTCCCATATTGCGTGGATACACATCGACCGGAGTTGTCAAGCTGTCAGTCAAGATTGACATTTGTTACACGTAAAACGAGTTTAACAAGACTAACCAGTACGTGCTCACTAAGATGATCTCTGACTGCCGCGCTATTAAGTCAACTGTCATTCGTTTGTGTTCTGCATCTGTCAGTTGGTGAAGATGTGGGCTATTCACGTATTGTCATCGTGAACGTTTGCTCTTGATATGCCTATGAATAAGAGTTGGCCGCGGGTTGAAATTACGAACAAGGTATATCATATATTTTTGTATTTCAGTGCAAATTTTTACGATTAATCGTTATGTGAATAATTAGAGCGGACGTGCTTGATATTTCTGCCAAACCCATCGGTATTGCTTAAGTGGATATTACATCCAACGGACATAATGGTCCGTGTTATGTGTATTGTTTTGGAAATTAACCTACACCGGCCCATTTTGACTAGACTGATTCGACTTAGGCTCCTCATGACGTAGGGGCTTGACCACACTCATGAATGATAGGGAAGTTTGAGAAGACGTTAACATTTGATAGCTTTACGCAAATTAAAGTACACAGTTCATTTCCCACGTTCAGTCTATCAGAGAAAATCAGTTCAGTAGTGGGTGAATTTTTCATAATCCCGAAACAATTTGAGCGAATCCACTTAAGAAGTTACACAATCAGGATTTGTGTGTAGAATCCATGTCGTTTAGGTAATCGAGTAGGAGATATCATTTTAATTGCCATCGTATACTTCAAAATTTCTCCCCGAAGATTACTATGTAACCTCGACATGTCTTGAAAGGGACAACAGTGAACAGCATGCTCTATAGTTCGAGGGTGAGGCCAGGCTCTGTGGTTTGCATCCTATGTCAAGCTATATTTTTGGAATCTATCTCTATGAAATCCTTACGAGGTAATTTGTAATCAACAGTTGAAACTCGAATCAGTTCTCTCAAATGCTTCTTACTAGTGCATCCTAAAAGCTTCAATAGCGTAGCGCATGTCGTGAAATGGTCATAAGGAGCTTGACTCGCGACGCAAATATCATAGCATTTTAATAGGTAAGTTTCGGATAGTTGTAGTCAGTAGAGATCGTGTGACAAGTCTGTGACCCGTGTAACAGATACTAGGGAGCGCGCGTCACAACCGCTCACCAAATCTATTGAATCCCTTCAGCTTCTTGTGGAGCGTTTGTTTAACAAACGATTCAGATGGGCTAAACTAGATATTGTGTACAATTTATCTAGCTCATAGTCAAGCATCTATATATCAACAGATCATCAGTCCGCTGGCGCTTACTCGCTCTAATAGTACGGTAATTGCCTCGATATGCTCTGTTGACTTCCTCACAATCTATGAAGTGATAGCTCGCGACAGAAGCTGATCTTAGTGATTCGCAGATATAATAAGCTCGTAGAGTGATGTCGCTGTCTCACCACACCTTGCTTCCTCTTCGAATGCACACTCGTGAGATATTAATCACTTCGCATAGGAAGATTAAATCAGTGCGCTCTACGTTCCTCAATCTACATATCCTAAATCACAAATGCTCACAGTTAATCCCTGAATCACTATAGCTCGCAGGTCAGTGCCTCATCTATCTGATAGTCTTCTAATTATAATATCAATAAAACGTTCTTCTTATCAACTCTTAAGATTATTATGCTAAGAGACTGACACCACTATAAATGCATTTTTTGTAGTTTCATCTCTCTCGACATGTACGTGGAGATCTATCAGTCGATCCTCGCTCGAACACACGTTATTGTGCCACGGCTACAACCACCTACTTTTTCAAAAATATTTGAGTTTTCTTCTTAAATGGAACATTAGGTCAGCCATCCTCAACATTAGTATGGCACTTCGGTACGAATGTTCACGCTGGTCTGTCTTTAAGTCTATATGGCAACCTATCGTGCAGAATCAGCGTGCATATGTTTCCAGGAATATTTGACATTTGGTTTATTAATCTGCAGCAAGTAGGTTCTACAAGGACGATCATTGGTGGGCGATCTACTGGATATTGCTGGCGTCCACAATTGATTAGATTCCATAACACGACTCACTCCCCCACGATCAAGGATTCGCCTATCACCCTAATAAACATAAACAACAGTAAATTTAAGTTCATATCAAACTTGTAGCTAAAGTTTAGCCTCAACTGAATGCGCATCAACAGTTCAATGACAAATAATTTGATTAAATTATGCTCAGGGAAATAGTGATCAGCGGTTTTAAGCACTTCAGTGGCAAATACATACATATACATACATATAACAACTTGACCTACCGAACAGACACCTTTGTTCTGATAAAAATATCCAGCACAGAACCGAGTTACATCGTTTATTAGATTTCGACCAAAGGTAGACACACACTCCTCTTCCGTGTTAGTTTTCAACTCAAGCACGTGAGCTCTGTTGACCGCCTTCCCACCCGTATACATACAACCAAAACCAACAACGTAGTTGAGGCTGCCAACTTCAGGAATATTGTCGCCATTTCCAGCTGGAGGTAGGCTGGCAATCGCGATGAATGTGCCGTCAATTGGTATTGGATTCCGAACCTTGATCAATGCGATATCGTGAAATGCAGTACCTGCACAGAGGGATTTTACGTAGTGAGTAAACATGGGATATGGATATCAGTGGTTGTTCTATCCTCCGGAAATGCGAGACATCAGCCAGCATATACATAATGTATGAATTGATTGGATGGTAAGGCATAACTGCACCGTGTGTTCACAAACCGATTCAATTGCAAATTGTAAAGCTCCTAGCAAACTTCAATGATTTTTCTTTCCCATTGCTTGTGGTAGTGTAAAACGACCAGAATCATTGCCAAGCAAGATTTCTCCGTGGTCAGATTTCAACCCATTTTAATATTATAAGATACTCATACATAAACAACAGTTAAATAAAATTGAGCAAAGAAAATTCTCCCCAAAACAACTTTGAACAGTTCGTGGCACAATGACTCACCTAAGAACATTGCATGACATTATATCCGGAGAATGTTATAGTCTGCGGATGCATATCGAACGTTTAGTATGAATGAGCAGGCAATATGATGAAATCACTTTTACACATATTACAACGCCGTACCTCAAATCACCTACGAAGTCTTAGTATGAGTGCAGGTCCAATAAGGTAGGCAGTACGGAGCGGCAGGATCAAAGAATACATTCCAGTTTGGGTCCGTAAAACGGTCATGGATACCGCCATATTTTAATCCAATTAGAACGTAACAAGTTGCAATCAGTCGGCGTCATTAATTGCTCGAATCTTGTCAGCAAATCAGACTTATTAAAATTGAAGAATGCCTTTCAACTAAGTTGGGTAAAAAGGTCGAATAATTTTTATATCCATGGAGGCGGCAGCAATTGGGAATTAGAAATCAGTCCTTGGTGTACAGAAAGTCATGTTCCGACGTACTAGATTGCATCGGTAACTGAGGCATATCGAAGTTTATGTGTCCATTAACGAGCTGGAATGATGTGTTATTTCAAACATCTTCCAATATTTCCATTACAGCTATTATTCTTCTCTTGTTTGGATTATTATGACCTTGATTATGTTGTGCTTTCTTGCTCATTCAATAATTGTGTCATCATCCAATAAGTTGTACTTCATTTTTGCAACTACGACTGATGAACCGATTTCATGTATACTACTTGAAACACTACTGGCGGCAGTGAAGTGGTGAATTTTCGAAATTTAAATGTGTTCACTTACGTATCTCAAAGTTTGGATGCATTACGATCTGTTCTGCGTGAAAATGTAATATCCGCCCCCCTTGATTAGGATGATTCCTGTGTGGTTTGGAAAATAAATTAAACCTATCTTGTAATTCAATTTCTGAGGGTAAGCTGAATATTCGGTAGGTTTGAAATTATTGGAACGTAAAAGTGAAACTGGATAATCATCTGTTTGAAAGCAGTTAAATTAATCAATACACAATAATTAGTTGATGCACGCACGAAACACTTGTCCAACATGTTGAAAACAAGAGAACATCATTAGATTTCTTTTGGGAAACGTGGCTATTCCAAGCCATATTTTGGATAAATGTCATTTTTAAACCGGTTAACAGTTACGCCAGAACAAATCAACTAAAAAGACAAGCTGGTTTGTCATGCAGTTGTTGAGACACACATCGTTGTTTGCTTGGCACAAGACAGCTGAAGCTTTTCGATATTTCTCCAGCAACGCTCACAGGAAAATAATCTTGCTAATCCTGGTTCGTGGTAAGAGAGGCCAGAGGTGACTAATTTACCGAAAAACTGTGGGCAGTTTTGGCAATCCTGTTGATTAGGTGTTCACATTTCAAGACATTTAACCGAATCATCAAGCCACATTGAACTGTTGTGAAGAGTTGTGGTGTACACATCTTTTGGGCACGATTTCATACCGTTTACAGGTGAAAGGAAAGAACGACTAGAAGGTGACATGGGACGTTTTTGGTATGTCAAATTGACCAGAGTGCTTAGTTCCTTTGTCCGTGTATTTTTCTGACAACATTCAGATAACGAGATGAGCGCTTACTTGCGGCTGTGACACATGGTTAGTTACGTTGGTGTGACGAGATGTACGCATTTGCCAACAAAACTGGTCGTACGAACAGGTAAACAGAGATTCAGTTACATGTAGCAAGTGCTCTACCACCGAAGCTAGGAAGCAACGTCGATTGATCAGAAGTTTCACATTTGGACTCGGTTACAAACTCAGTCCAATTTGCCATAGGGAGTCAAACATATCTTTGGCAGATTGATTGAGCATGCAGATTCTCTCAACCACTTAAATCTGATATATGCCAGCGTCATCGATGAGCAATAAACTCGTATTAGCGATGAATAATGTGACACATTCGGTAATTAAAATTTTTAATTCGCGTTCCACTAACACTATTCGGTCTGTGTTGATCAAAAGCGCGTTTTCTTAATTTAGACACTTCGGTTACCCAGGGAAAGTGCGACACAAATATGGAGAATCAACATGAAACCAAAGTTGCCATAGTGAACATATGCAAAAATAGGCATATCAAATAGTGCTGACCCTTGGAGGCTGTTTTCAGAAAGATCGTCGGATTGATTACGGAATTCGCCGCGTTTTTCCACAATTTGTTCTCGTTGTGTATGTACGGGTCCCAGCTGAAAGTAACAGATAACAAAGATAACAAATATGAACAACCATCCTAAAATAGAAATCAACACCTTATATGAGAAATTGTCACCTGTAACGAACTATGTCTTCAAACAAAAACAGACTTGCCTCAACACTGGTTGATCCAAGTTGAATGTGCCAGAGACGCGTATCTCGGAAGCTGTGATAAGGTTCAATTGTTCCACGTGAGAAATAAATCATAACAGATGAACAAGTCGTCAGTGAACAATTAAAACTGACGAAAACAACGCAGAAACGTTGGATGACAGCAATTTGTCAACTAACCGACGTTTAAGCAACTACTGTCCTAATTTCCTGTCATCACTATATAAAAGATGGTAATTGGCGTGCCGAATGAAATCCAAAAACTTATGTTGCGCCGCCGTAGAAAGAACTAGTTTATCTGACACAAATTAGCAAGAAAATCATCTGACTGATTATTCACTTGAGGACCAGCGTCCTTGGGACTTGCACATATGTCGAATTTATTTATAATAAATCTGGACTGTTTGCGATGTGATAAATATTTCTTGATCCAAAAGCTTCTGTTCCCCCAGTCAAACTAAACGTTATGAAGCCGTAGTCTGAGTTGGCAAACTTCTGTGTGCTCCCTGCTAAGCTTCAGCCAGTTTTCGATCATAACAAAGATTGGTGTAAAGCAGAACTAGATGATATTGAGCAAGTGACTAATCGTCGACGCTGTCCTCTAAAAGAACCATAATTCGATGATGCTAGACGCTTATCTACTATCACGAACCTAATAGTCATTCGCCACAATGAACGATCTAAGGCCGAGACGAAGTTGACTGAGTGAACTCAATCCTGAGTGATAGTGTATGATCTGACATGGATTGAAAAACAGAAAACCCAATAGGTCCAAGAAGATAAATGACCGATTAATTTCATTCGTTCCAAAAAAGGCTGTTTAGCGGCAGTTAGACTCAAATAAATCAATACGTGTTGACGCAAAATTTATAATGTGTACAGGCTTTTTAGTATTCACAAAATTGTAATCTTGGTAGAAAGTGTTTCCTATTTTAGTTTGTCACGAATGAAAGCGGATCAACTACTTAGTCAAGCTACTGAAGTAGACGCAAGACCGCATGACAAATACTGTCTAAAGAACAAGTTTCGGTAAGCGCGGCAATTAGGAACTCAAGACAAATCTAATGTACGAGACTGTTATGGGCTTCGTGCTGTTCATCACAAATTTTTTGTTTGAAGAAATTATCAATTTTTCGGCGAGCATGAACGAAAAGTGGAAAATCTAATGCCACAATCCCTGAAAATTAAGTCGAATGACTGCCGCTTATTTTTACATCTAACATAAGCTTCCTTTCTAATGACGAGTCTTGAAGTCCGGGTAGACGGTGTCGAAATGGGTAGGTTGAATGGTCCGAAGTTAAAACGGTTCTCATGAGAAACGCAGAACAAACGGTAGATAAACTGAACAGCGTGGCGCTTTATAAAAATGCACAGCTAGCCATTAAACAGATCCAGGCTACAAGTTCGCCACATCCAATCAACAGTTTGAAGAGAAAATTGCCTCACTCATTGCAGCAACTCACCAAAGTAAATGCGCATTCTGTTCTCCATCCAAAGCAATCGGTTGTCACAGTAGCCCACTGACAATCAGACAGTGCCACGTACACAAAAATGGATGTAGTTGTGAAAAGGATGCTGCTTTGGTTACGATCGAACTAGGATTGACCTTAACAGATCCCCGTTTGTTCATGGAGTAATTTGAGAATCAGGCAAATCTGCAATGAACTACTAAGGAGTTGCAGCGAAATCTGCTCAAGTATCCGTCGTTTGATGTCACAGTTTCATCAATTGTACTCCACTTCAGGAGCGGCGAGGCTGCGGCCGCCATTTCTGGGTCAACTAACGAACCGACTTAGATCCGTCCAATTAAAATACATTGATGACTGAATGTGTCAAACGTAAAACAGAGTAAACTACACATAGCACATGTTCAAGCGTTTGGATCGCAAGTGTTTTCAAAATCTGTCAACCGGAATGTCAATTTGCTGAATTATTTCGAGCAATTTGGATTCTGTATTTGTCCGTTTCTTTTTAAAGAAACGAAAAATGCTCTTTCTAACTGTCCGTATTTCAGAATTTACAACGTGACTTACCTGTCTTCCCATTTATGTGAATGAAATGTAGACTACGTTTTGGTACGATTACGTCACAATTATGACGCAGCTGCAAACACGGCGCTTTAATCGGTCGCGTTTTTGTTCGTTTCGTATTGAGAACTCTGTTTCATAAAAATGTCATTTAATTAGCCTGTTGATGAATAGCTGTAAAACGAGCTTGTTCGCCACACTATTTTTTACTGAAATGTAGACTGTTTAGCTGTTTCATTTTTTAATCATCTTAAAGGTTTCCCATAATTACATCTAGCTTAGTTTGACGTTTTCTGTCACAACGTTCACCATTACTGTTCGTCACCAATGCGTCGATCTGGTAAGCGTTAGACATTACACTCACGTGCAAAAGTTGTTCTTATGATCGTAGGAGATCCATACCACGCTAGACCACAACATGATTGCAAAGAGTACGTTCAGCGGTACAGCTGCAATTATTCATTTTCATCTATTAATAAAAGTTTTCCTTGGAAGAATGATCGAAACAGATTGTGCCATCGTGTTGGTTTCCATTTCAATTATGATGGCACTACACATTCAGTAACTATATGGATTTTACTGCCAAATCAGACGAGTAAATACAATGCAACATTACACACAGATTTAAAGCTGAATTCGGTTGTCTTTTATGTTGACTCCCAGATAAATACGCAATTTTCCTAATACTGTAATTTGCACTCGATGATGGTGTATGAATGGTCCGGTAATTGGTTTGTTATCCAACAAATATGTGTTCTACACCCACTGTCTGTTTCAAACAGTGAATCTTGCTGAATCATGAAGTTCAGTAGAGTTGACGGACAAACAGGCGACTGACTGCAATCATTTGGCAATTCAATATTTGACGTGGCTGAGAAGGCAGTTGCGCTTTGTTTCCTATCCACAGTGCAATGTTTGTTTGGTGTTTCACTTCTACTAACCATCATCGTTAAGTCAGAAGCAAATCACAGTTGTATGCATCTGCTCAATAGCACCGGCATTGACTAGGTAAATAACGAACAAGCATACAGCAAAGTTCTCCGGACAATTCATTTGATATTTTCCCGTTATATTATAACTGTCTTTACTTTGCACTGTCGCAAACCAAACCCATTCTGACAGATTACCTTTAGTCAAATTAGATTGTGAATTTGTAAATATGCTGATCTTTCTGAAACAGACTTACCACGTACGTTAAAACTTCTACATGTGTAATGTTCATAACTCACTCTTTATTGGCATAAAAACAGTGTGCTGCTGTTAGCAGCCATTGAGTAGAAATTACTGTAACACCGCAGCTGTTCAAAATACGATTATATCGAGCCGCCTTTATTTGCCCGGCCCAAGGAACTTGACCATCAGGCGCTGGCGAACCACCGATTATGCGTTTTGCTGTTTTGTTCTGCACGTTCATCGCTGGTGCGCACAGTTAGGTTACGGCCAACAGGGTGGAGAGGTACAAAATGATTACTGTTGATGTGCGGGTGTGCAAATAGAACAAACTACCGCTAGCGTTTTACATATACTAACTATGTTGAAATGGTTTTGACAACACAAGTGAAATTGAAAATGGGTACTTTTATTTATCCTAACACCTTGGCGTGACAACCTGATGACGATGAAAAGCTGGACGTCACCAGGGCTTGGTTCATCCATTGTTCAATGGTGGTTGTTCACGACATTACTATCGGGAATGCTCGGATACTGAAACATAAATTCGTCCTGAAAAGCGGCTGATAATGTGTCTTCGGAAATGAGAAAACAGTACAATCTTTAGGAACCTAATTAACATCCACTGGGAGAGTGTTTGTTGTGAAGCAAATATATCCAACTAATCACTTGAAATATAAAGGCGTTTTGCGAATGGAGA
>LOND01010213.1:0-15123 GCA_014220965.1 Paragonimus kellicotti
GCCATCAAGCGTAACGGAAGCATTTCGATAGCAATCGGCAGAAGACACCAATCAGCTACATTCGCACTACAATTCGTTTGGGTGGTCTGGGCATCCCGAGTTTATCCACCACCATTCCCATCTCGCGCAAATCTCGAGAATACGGGCAGTGATGGTCTGATTACTAACTCATATTTGTCCTCCATCAACTGGGCAGTTTTCACCGAGTGTCGGACAACAACGAACTTCTTTACACAAGTTGAGTGAGTGAACGTGTAACGTGTTGGGCTGTCCTCGATTTGGACTCAAGTTTAGAGATTTATGCGAGAGAAAGCCGGGAGAATTGTGTTCCTAAGACGGAGTTCAATGTCAGTTCGGACAGTGCTAACCTGTAGATGAATGAAGCTTTGGATGCGACCGGGTGACCCACCTCGAGTCAAACCTACAAGTTCAGGACAACTCTGGAAATGCTCATAAATCAAAGAGTATTCAAAATTAAACCAGGTTTTAGAGACTCTGCCATGGGCATTTCCGATTCTCAGCTAACCCCAATGTACTTTATCATACCATCTGTACGATCTTCCACGAAGACGTTGAGCAACGCGTAGCGATTAACCAACGATCCCAAATAGTCAAACAAGATTGGATCACAATGCTACGGTACTATTGAACAAATTATCAAAGTTAATAATTAGACAACCTCAACAGTTTCGATCGACGGATCGCTTTCGGTAAAAGAATTACAGTTTGCTGCCAAACAGGCTAAAGATGAACTATAATCACATAATATGTCATTCATACCCAACAGAGTTCTCCTGAGCAGTCAACAAGTTCAAAACAATGGGGACGAGCCGAGCTCCAAAAAAGGATGCACGCACCACTCAAGCAAAGTACAATAGCCGGCAATTGGCTATTCGCACAACTATCAAAATTGACGCGACAAAACAAAAACATCTAGGTCAAGGTCCAATTAATGGCCAGAAACAGGAGGGTATAATATACAGAGGAAATATTTGGTGGGGAGATAGGGTTGGGTCGGATTTTCACATGACTGAACTTCGAAAGTCGATACACAATCATCCGTAAACAGAATTGAGCGACCACAAATGACTTTCAGTATGAAGATTGTTTTCATTTCCACATTGGACTGCATAGTCACTCCGAAGAAAGATTGGGAAATTACCTCGAAGTTAAGTTGAAGACTGAGCCGATTTTAGTAAAAATGGTTTGCTTTCTGCACACGATACACGACTTACGACCAAGTTAATCCGATTTCACAAATCTGGCCCACCAAACTTACGAGAACGTTTAACCTGGGTCGCTGGGTATTTTGCGTCAGAATTGAAGTCTTAGCAATGGCTATACTTAAGGTTTATTTAAAGTTGATTGTGGAAGTGCAAGAAGTTTGAGTATCAGGTCACGACTATGTTACTTTTAACAATATCATCAGTGCGAGAAGAAGACTTGTTCTGTTACGTTAACAGTTCGCCCACTCTCATCAGTGGAAAGTCAGCTAGAGATAGAGCATGGACAAACACATTCACACATTTTGAAAGTGGCAGACCATGCTCGGACATAAAACACCTTGCTTATCAGAATTATGCAATCAATTGACATGGGGTTCCGTTGGATGATGAACTAGTTATAAGAATCAACCATTTTGCTCATGTCATGAACCTGGCGAAATAGAAATATCTTCCTTTCGGAAGCTCTAGAATACTGTGTCAAATTTGGATGCGAGTATGAACTATGTACAGACTACTAGGTACAGTAAAGTCTGTATAACCATCACGAAGAATGCTGCGTTTGGATAGGTACGTACATGGGAAATAACAGGCTGACTGTTATCCATCAGTTGAAGAGGGCCAAATGTGGCTGCCATTCAAAGCTGCGAATTTTCTATTGACCCCGTTGGTTACACTTCGGACAGCTACTTTTTGATTGAAAGAAATGAACCCCGGATCTGGTGATTTTTGCACCGCAACAAAATAGCCCATATGCCTCATGTAGTACATTTTGCGACTGTCTAACCATGTTTGACAATTTAATAATATTCCAATATTCCAGTATTTCAGTATTTCAATAATATTACCTCAATATATTTACTAATAACAATAGCTCACACACCTTAACACTAATTTCGTTGTGACGCACTTCGTCGAACGGAATCAGAGATAGCCGGCTCATGTAAACGCTGCACGTATAAATAAGAAACACGTTATCCTAAAAGTGGCGGACCCAAACCGCCCCCAAAGAACACATAAAAACATAGTATATTTCCAGCCAAATGCGAGGTAGCGGACCAGTGTCCAACTATTTGGTTTTGGTTTTAGTTAACTTCCGAGATTTTCACGTCGCTTTTTGTGGCAACACTGCCGCACCACGTTTTGTTGAGTATACAGCTGTCGTCATATGTCAATGATGATACATACAGGACTGTTACGGTGGATCTAAGTTTTCTAACATTCGGGCGTTGAGGAATGAAACTGCTTCCAGCCTACGCTTCTTGTCGTATGGCTCACTGGTACATCTGAATCTTACGCCACGATAATGTAAATAACTCCAACGTGTTGGCCTTAATGATATACTTGGTGTCTATTTGATAAGAGCATATGCCTCTTAGTTTCAGTTAGTTGGTTGCTAGTTGGTCGCTACTGAAGTGTCCACGAGCGGGATTTTTAAACTGCCGGAGAAACATGGAAGTTTGATTCTACCACCAAGGAATGAAAAGGGGTAACCACCAGGTTGACAACGGTTAGCGTATACGCGTGAGATACGTGGGCGCTTTTTAATGCAAAGAGAAGGCGTCAGTATCTAGAAGTACTAAGTTGACGGAGGAATTTTCAATAAATTCATACAACGACACTTTCAGAGGACCTACTTTCTATCAAGGGATCCAAAACTTCACGTGAATTTCTAAACGCGGGATATGTAGATGAATTTTTAGAAGCTTACTGGACCGGAAATAAACGGACATCGATGGCTGATAAGATGTGTATAATGAAATCATCACAAATATTGAATTTTTATTAGAACATTCGCAAGTTTGCTGAAATCATCATAAAAATGTTTTTGCAGTTAGTTATGTGGTTACTACGACGCAACAAGTCCATTGACCTAGAGATGTTTCATTTTTGAAACCTCAAATATTCGAATGAATTATTCTTAGTTCACCGCATTCCGATTATCCTCAGTTCGACATTTGTCACTCGAATGTAAAATATGAGGTACTGTTTTCCTTCTGGTATGATTATTTCGTCTTTATACCACACCGCTTTTGAGGGTTCTACAACCGTTTTACTATTTGCATAGCAACCTCGCGATCGTTTCTGTACACTCGAAACCCTGCTTTTACCTCACAGAAATGGCCTTACATTTCAGGTTCTAGCTCAATATTTGTCCTCAACGTCTACGTTCGATATTTGGCCATGCCTACTGTGAATTTAATGACGTTGTAGTTTACACTCTGACCTCCAGAGCACGAGGTTCAGGGTGCAAACTCAGATCCGGACGAGAATATACACTATTGATAGCTCACATAAGAGGGTGATTCGATTCTAGTGCTTCCGTTCGAAGTGGACTGACCGAAAAGCTGATCGGAATCCAAAGACTGCGATCAGGTGTGGATGATATTCAGCTGGCAACACGTTAGGTACACCTCCGGTTTTGTAATACACTTGCGATGTATTTTGAGACGCATATGCAGGAGACAGATCAACTGTTTGATCCAACTGGTAAGCGTGGTGCAGTATGGGTCATTCGAAGCTGACGACGCAGTCCGTGTATTGCCTACCACTGCAGTCGTCGTCATATCTGACAGAGCAACTGTTAAACTGCTGAGTAAACGTATCATTATTCGTTACAAGCCTCACTACTTTTGGTTCCGCTCGAACACATTACGAGAAGACGTTTTCTCAAATTTCGTCATTTCCTCCCTCATGTCATCGTTCGTCCCCGGAGGTTCACGGTTCGGTGAGATCTCCGTTGTTCAATTCACAATGTTTACGTAAACACCACCGTTGTGGTTGAACCTCTAAATTGAATGAACCTTAGTCAGGAACAACTGGAGTTTGCTAATTTGGAGTTGATTTTCTTTCATAACAGCATGACATTTGGTCTTTGAGGTCACTGTTAGCCTCAGGCAACGCTAAAGCCTTAGATTTCCTTCAACTGTCTATTTGGTCTGCTCATCAATTATTTAGATTCCTCATTCTGTAGTGATATCTCGCATTCTGGTTACAATGGACTGGTGGTCGCCGAAGTGCTCGAGCAATCCTGCCTTGATAGTAAAGTTTCAGGGATGACGACACGGCGCGGTAGGTGGGCAACTGAGTTCAAAGATGAACGTTCTGAGGTTTCGACACAGCTTCATATTCCAGCTGGTGGATCGTCTATCGCGTCTGAGTATTTTGTTTCTGTCGCTAGTTAAAATCCAACAAAAGTCCAGATTTCCAGATTTTTTACAGCTTACTCTCTTCTACGTTAAGAAATCGGTCACACTACTTATCAGTAACCTGGGAGTAAACGGAACTCCAGGCTAATGAGTCATCTGGGAGTTGTGCGTCACATAGATTCGACTTTCGGGCGGGTTGATGTGTCTGAACGTGAAAGTGGTTAGAAAAGTACCATCTGTTGACAACTGTAGTCTTCCTTTGAGGCACCTATTGAACTACTCTGTGTAAGGTATATTGTGATCGTGTGCTGGTTAGAACAATACGTTGCTAATGCACCACATCGTGCGCCCTGGCACCAAACGATCAGATTCTCACTATTGCATAAACGGTGCACGGTTGTCCGTGAAGTATATTACTGGAATCATTCCGAAAGATTTTGCGTGTTTCTACACTGGTACCTAGACTGTTTTCGTTAAAGCTACTTCGTTTATCAACTAATCGTTTTCGATGTTTTCTGACCGACAAGTCACTCTGATTCCACAGAAGCGAGAAACTATTTTTGGAACCGTACAACAGTATGCAGGAAGTGGTGAGGGAAAATTAAGACAGACATTTCTGTGGAATACCCAAGTCTAGCATGAATAATAAACTACCTGTCCTGAAATTGAACACGCTGAGAAGGGTAGGAGTTATTCCGCGGATTTAAAAATCACACAGAAATATGGAAATTTTGAAACTTGAATTGACAAATCTACAGTTTTTTAACCGAATTCATAACATGATGTGCGAGGAGACATTTGAATGTCTACGAACCCAAACTTCTCAAAGCATTACAGTCTGCATAAGTTCATAGGCTGTTACGGGAGGGGAAAACTGTACTTGCTTGTGATTTCCGGTCTCTGCACTGGTCGGTGTATGTGTGCTCAGTGGTTCATAGATGTTAGGACGATATGAATGGAACTAAACAAAAAGCAAATTCAATGAAGCCGCAATTATATCAGCAACACACACCAAAACACCTGTATGCGCTTCAAGGCCGCCTGTGCACTCCACGTTCGCGACGAGACCTAAGCTGCCTTCTGATTGGTCGCGCCTTCAACGGCCACCGCCTCATTCGTCCACGCACATGACGCTACCGCCAGTCAATGCGACAATAAAGTATGTCCTTCTCCTGAGTCGCGTGTTCGCTTTTCCGCTGTAAGCCTGCAAAGCATCGAAATGGGAATACAACATTGAAACAACATTCAGGCAGATAGGTGCGGTTAATGACTTGTATGACTGAGCCGGTATGGCGGTTAGGAGACTGGCAGTGCCACTTATCTTTCAAATATATGCCGACCGAATGACATTTCCAACTTTCAATCGATTCAGTCGTGACTACATAGTGGGGCAATGCGTTCCAACGTGAACAGAGTTTAACTGTGAATCAGTTCGGTCTGCATAGTAACCTGCCTGCTACATCACTTAAGTTCAGCCAGTAACCAATGAAATGTTCATCTTCATTTAGGAGTAGGGGAGGTTTGCCAGTTGGTGACCAGAGATGTGTAGTATTTTGTAGGTAAGGCTTACGTCTGCCTGAGATGTCTCTAAGTCATTGACAGTTGATCTACTTCTATCAGTCTTTCCGGGAAAGGCATTTTCCTAAGCCCCGTAATTCCTCTAATAGCCTCTCTCTGGACACTTTCAGTAAGTTTGAACAGAAAAATTAGAAACAGTTATTTGCACAATGTATCTCTCGAGCACATTTCGCTGCATCTCATCAGGTACATACTGCAGTCTGTGGGTTTATATAGCAAAGTTCAATGGGCATTGTGAAGCTAAACAACAAAATCAACAACCACACAAACACACGCACACACACACACACACACTTACACATCAGTTACCAGGGCAATCTGGTACTGTTGA
Source organism: Paragonimus kellicotti (assembly GCA_014220965.1). NCBI lineage: Eukaryota > Metazoa > Platyhelminthes > Trematoda > Plagiorchiida > Troglotrematidae > Paragonimus > Paragonimus kellicotti. The sequence goes on from LOND01010213.1 coordinate 6,282, forward strand.
ACAAGTCTTGGTGTACGTAGATAGGTGGCTTCCATTTACTAATTTCTACGGCCTTCGCGAACCGGACATTGCGAAAAATCTGTTTCTGACTTCTCTGTTCAAGTTTGTTACGGGAAAAGGTTGCTTCACTTTCACTAAGTATCACATCTTTCTTAGGATAATGGTGACAGGTGACTACCTGTCCTGAAATTGAACACGCTGAGAGGGGTAGCTAATTCAATGAAGCCGCAATTATATCAGCAACACACACCAAAACACCTGTATGCCGCTTCAAGGCCGCCTGTGCACTCCACGTTCGCGACGAGACCTAAGCTGCCTTCTGATTGGTCGCGCCTTCAACGGCCACCGCCTCATTCGTCCACGCACATGACGCTACCGCCAGTCAATGCGACAATAAAGTATGTCCTTCTCCTGAGTCGCGTGTTCGCTTTTCCGCTGTAAGCCTGCAAAGCATCGAAATGGGAATACAACATTGAAACAACATTCAGGCAGATAGGTGCGGTTAATGACTTGTATGACTGAGCCGGTATGGCGGTTAGGAGACTGGCAGTGCCACTTATCTTTCAAATATATGCCGACCGAATGACATTTCCAACTTTCAATCGATTCAGTCGTGACTACATAGTGGGGCAATGCGTTCCAACGATGCTCACTACACGTGATCGTTTGCAAGGGCAATATCTGAGTCCACTGTGTCTCTTCTGTAGAACAGTCTACTACAATGCTATCTTGATCTTTAAGATCCCGATAAATAAATCAACCTTAGCTGATTGGACAGACGTTTCACAGCAAATTAAACACTTTATTATTCTCGCCTGTTTTGTTGGTACTGTAAAACAAATTCATCAGTGTAGTCACATGACGATTTCAAATGTCGAACGCAGTGTACCCTTGGAAACTGATAACGGGATTAATGGTCTATATTCTGACCTAATGTACATCGTCATAGTCTGAAAATGGAAAGCTTTATGGATCCTAACGAACTTATAGAAATTCTTAAAACTTCAAGTCGTACTACGTATGTCAGCTAGTGATTGCAATAAACAACTGTTTGCTGGCATATCATATCCGAATACTTGAGGATCGCTTCCCGCTGGTGCTTATCACGTTTGATCGATAATAGACTACCGACGACGGAAGAGCCCTTCGCATCTTTACACTGACCCTTTCACGCCACTTTATGGATGGCAGTGCAAATCAAAGAATACTTATGGCTGGATCCTCGGCGCTGTTATAAGTTAAGCGGTGGTCGAAGGACATCTTTTTATCATACCAGCAGGCACGAAAAACAATATTTATATGAAATACCGTCAACTTTGTTGTACTTCGAAGATGACAAGTTATTAAAATTTTATTGAAAAACTATCAACATAAAGTCTGGGTATAACTCCAAACGCGTAGTGTTACGTTCGATATTGAAATGCACTGCAAACAAGCAACACGCTGTGATTATTAAGCCTGTTTTTGTTTATCTGTTAGCAGGATTAATGCTTAGCTTGCAAGTGAGATATCTCTGAGAGAGTCAATGAAACAAAAACATGTGACGAATTCGTCTATGAAACTAAACGCCTGATGGTTCTAGATGGAAAAGACGAATGGACACCAGTTTAAAACACTATGGAGTTAATGAAATTGTGGAATATTGATCCATCATTTAGTGTGCGGTCGATAAACTGGAAAGTCAAAAGCCTGAACTGACGGCTTGTGGGTGTCTGAAATTGGGAATTGCAGTTGCATTTTGGTCACCTGTATTGTTGTCGGAGTTGGACACATCACATATTTCAATCGATTACCTCGAAATCTGAAAACAGGAAAAGCACAGGTGTCTGGATTGGTTACAGGATCCAAATCGAAATAATGCACCATGAATTTCCCCGAGGGTTGATCTTATCAAAGCCAATATTGACTAGTCTGGAAAACAAAAGCGGAGAGATTCAATTAGATATCTGGCAATGTTGCCAACTTACCTAGTTCTACAACTACAAATGAAAGGGTATACAGTAAAACATGACAGAAACGAAGATCTCATCTTTTATCAAGTTACACACGTTCAAAATAGATTAGAAAGTACAAAGCATAGTTACTTGGATTGTTGTTGAAAACGTTTGTGAACATTTTAGATAATAGTTCAGGCTGCATACCATGTTTTAAAGGTTAACTGTTCATTTTTCCGTTTGCGTCACCTTTTCTCTATCTGTAACGGTGCCGCGTGAATTTTTTAAGTCGTCGTGGCTAATCATTCCATTAAATTGAAAATCATTTGGGAATACTAAAATTTGGACGTATTCTGACTGTTCTGTCAGTCAGACCCGTTATTAAGTTTTTTTCCAGTTACCAGAGTAGGCTCACTGAAGCAGTCATACTGGCTGTTTGGTATTCATTTCCTATAAAGTCCATATTAAACAAATTCATCAACACGCGTCAGACGGGAACTTACGTGGAGACCAATTGTTTGGCATGCTCAGGTCATCATGCAAATATCGCTACTGTGGGCTGAAGTTGAAGTGAATGTGATGGCGTTTACGTCAAACGCGCACAAGATGTCGCCCACATGCCGCTTCTAAAAACTCACTTCACAGACTGCTTTTTTCAACCGGTAATTGTCAAACTTTGGCCATGATGTTTATTTAAGAAATGGTGTCGTTAGGGATCCCTTTGCGCATGATCCACGTGGTTGTACATCTCCTTACTGAATTTAAACTGTTTGCTACTGATGAGAAAATGAGGTAACTGTTCAATCCTGTTAAGAATAGATGAAAACCGGTTACTAAACTCGGTATATTCACTCAAAAGCTCCATTATCACTTTTGGTGAAACCTTTGAACACAGGGATTATATGATGATATAACACTTTTTCACCTCATTGTAATTGTGTTCGTTTATTGTACTAAGTAGTGCAATGGAATCCTGTCGATTGTGTTTTGATGGTGTTTATTGGACGAGTTTGCAACAATGCAACAACCGCTTGATCGGTGGTGAGTTGTACGTGTCCAAACTAAATCAAAGCTACTGATTGGCTGAAACCCAACTTGATTTCTCTGACTACCAAAAAAATCTTGAAAAACTAACATTCACACGTATACTATCTATTAGTGAATTTTAAGTCTGACGCAACACACCCTGGGAACAGGGCCAATATTTGACTGTTTTTAATGAAAAACATCAACACCTCCGTGACGAAACTATTACGTTGCATTCAGGTTGAAGATAATTTTCCGTAGTTGGTGCTCATGTTGAACCGCAAAAGTGTCATCGGAATGACGCACGTAGTGATTTTATGAAAGCTCTGACGATCAGTAACTCTACTGGCAACGCACTGTATGGGGTCATTAGTGAATACTTTCAAAAGAATAGAACAAACAGTTTACATGTTGTTAAGTTGGCACATCCGAAGGTAAATTATTCCAGCTTTGGTACAAGAAGCAATAGCAATCAGACAACATCACTGAAAACACGCACCAAAATTTCGGTAACATAATTTTAGGATCCAGTGTATTGTTTGCTGTTTGTTTTTTCTAAGTTTCTATTCTGACTGTTCGACATTCTTCCTTTACATCTCAGTAATGAAGTGATGCCCATTCGAACCAACATACCCTTGTCATCAGTCTGTTCAAAACCGGTCGCTGGCATCTACCGTCGTCTAAAGGCCGTGTCAGGTTTTCGGACTGGATTCGTCAGCGTGTGAACTTTGACCAGCTGTTTTTTACGGATGTAAGTCTAGATGCCACGTATGGGACTGTAGTGGCTTTTGTAGACCTGCTGTAGGATTCAAAAGATCTACACACTAAATGTATTCCTTCTTCTACTATATTGTATAAAATGTAAATATGTAGCATCCGCCACTTATATTATTTCATTTCCTCTTGAAGGTAGCGACCACATTTTCTTCTCACCGCATATGCCTTGTGATGTTATTTATAGCAGTTTCAGATGTACTGTTACATGCATCCGATATAAATGTACACATTCCCGATTATACACTTGTTACTGTAAGTACCTCGTTTTGCTTCTCTAGTAGGCCTTGTTGCAATGCAACTTGCAATCAAGGTCCGTGTGGTTATTCATTAACTTGATCGACTCCGGTTTTATCACATCCTTGACAAATGTGACGATAAGTCTGAAGATTTTTTGTTTACGGTCCGGCTGTTCTGTACTATACTTCGTAAATTGACGGTGTTGAATGTGTTTGTAGAAAAAAGACGGACGATTCATCAAAGCCATTTGTGAGGTGATGATCCACACCCGGTGCAAAACGTACACCCTTGAACAGAAACTGAACAAGGTTGTACGAGACGTCCAGCTTGCACTTTGCATGCCATGCCCATTATTCTCGCGCAGGGTTGCTGCCCTATCATGATCGGGCATTTACAGACGTATTCGCTCACTTGGACGAAGAAGGTGTCTTCGCTACTGATCTTTTAGTAAATATTTGTTGACGGACAGACAGGCTTACTAATTTTGAAGAGATCCGGTCGCGAAAAACCCGGTCCGCGACTGAATTCGAGACATCAACACATACAACAAATGTTGATCGAAGAATCCCATCTGAACAGGTGATGAGCTAGATCATTTAGTAGATTCCATCTAAGACTATAGGATGGGTAGTTAACTGGGTTCAAACATGAAATTTTTGAGCTTCAGGCTCGACTATGTATCTCAGATGGTAGATCAATTAACTTGTCCCATCATGTTGTTTCTGTCGCCTGTTCGAATTTATCCGAAACTCAGATATTTTATAGATGGATCTCTTCCGAATTATTATTATGTTAACAAGCTAAAAACAGCGGTTATTTATTTGGTCATCGTCATTACCCAACACAACACGTGACGTTTCTTGGACGATCTTTATCAGTACAATTTCGTCGTGTTTTGCATACTGATCGACAAGGATTAAACGTTTGCCGAGTTGTGGTATTGTGAAAGATAGGCCAATGAAATTGCTAAATTGACTGAAGAATTTGGAAGTTTGTTTAACACGATTAGCAAAAGCGAATCAATGAACGTACAACCAATCCCGTGGTGGAACCTACAGCTTCCTCAGTATACGTGCGAGTTGGTTTATGATCAGATAAAGTAAGCGACGTTCACATTTCCAAACTTAACATCATGCGAAAAAGACTCTTATTAACTGACCAAATGAAGTGCGCAAGAATGTTCGAAGAATAAAACATGGATGTAAAAATGCTTTATATACCTCAATATTTAGGCAACACAACCACCGACAGAATGTTAGTAAACACAACTTTTTCCTCAGTCAAAGTTGGAGGTTATTTCACCTACATAAACCTTTCAAAGTTTAGTGAACCTCGGTAAGGCAATATGTTTCACACGTAGTGTACGCAAAATGTCCATGCCGAATGATTTCTAGAAGGCATATTGTCCATCTGTTTTCTTTACATGTGAACTATGAACTAACGACTGGCAGATTTGCAGAATGGTCAAGCCTCCTGTAAAAACATAGGCATCCTTTACGTTTATCTGTTTCATGTAATTACAAATGCCATCAAAGTGACCTTGCCCTTGCGTTGCGTAAGTAAGTTAGTGAACGGAAGTTATTGGTATTTGAGAAATCACCCTGTAAATGAAAATGTCTGAAGATTGGTATATTCAGTTCTGTCTGCAGTATACTCCAATGTATTGCTAATTTCTCTAACCGTTTGTTTTAGTTAACAACAGTTAAGATACCAACTCTGATAGGCAGTTCTTCTGACTCGGAAGCAAAAGCGCGATAATCGGTTCTAAAACTGCACCTTAAGACGCAGAAAACAGCCAGAAATGTGTGAATGTGTCTACTAAGTCTACATCTGGTCAAAATCTTCCCAAGTTTCGTAAAGCGCATTTGTGAAGCATATCGCTTCCAACTTCAATATCGGTGCATCCCTATTATAAACCTAACAACTATTGTCCTATACAAGACAGTCTAACAATGTGCGCAATTCAACTTCCCATTCTGCAGCTCAGTTTCCAGTAGATGACCGTTTTTATCTTTAATAGTACTAATCTAGACCATGTCACGTTCGTTACCAAGATGCCTCGCGAATTCAATCAGTGCCACTTACTGGGTGTTAAGAGACATCGTATTGATCCCGAAGAAGAATAGCCATCCCAGCCGTGTCAGGTATGTAAGCGAACATAACACTTTCAATTTGGAACTTTATTCATTTTAGCTAGTTTTTTCAGCGATACCTAGTAGACTTTAACGTAAACATAGTGTCGTCACTCTGCAATATGTCATTTTACCTAGAGTAGGACGTACTTTTTCCTTAACTAATTGATTTGTTTTCTATCAAACTTCCGTTGAATTCTAGACAACATATACAAGTATTCGTCCCTCTAACCTGGATAAGAGTTAGGCGCCCTCTGATGGAATCATAAATACTCCGTGTTTTCTTGGTAGCAGTTTGGCGTCTTAATTGTTTGATTCTTCGTTCACTTAGTAACCAGGATTACGGTCAATCATGCAGCATTAAAAGCGTGAGTATTGCCTGTGACATTACATTATTACGAAGCACAGAAATTGTGATTTTATGGGGAACTTGGAAACATTGTCAACCACATGGATTATAAAATGGTGCATATCTGATTTTTATTTAACGGAGAACACAGTTCGTTCAATTAGTTGTTTTTCACTTTCAAACTTATCACAGGTGGTCAGGTTCTGAACATAATGCTGTGCATTTTTTCGTGTACAACTCATCACAATTTTATATAAATCGCATAACGGTTGGTTTTTTGTCTCAATATAGAGTCACCACAATAACTTACAGTTATCACTTTAAAATTTAACACATCCTTTTACATGTTGCAAAAGTGCGCTTCACAACGTTGATTGCGATTTGTCGCATTGTATTTGTTATCTGATGGAAAATAATTTGCTTGAAATTCTCATTACCTTACGGATAAAGTATGTGAACTTCCCGTATTTCTGTATTTTAGAAAGCAAAACATTAAGACAAATAGTATCAGGTCAGCGCCCAAATGCCCGACCTTAGACAGCAATAATAACGTTGTACGTGCGAACCGCGTTCTGCTGATCATGGACTTTGAGGTCATGTTCCAGCCACAACAGTTTCCACTGCCTGTTGACTTTCTGGTGTAAACATTTTGTAACCAAACTGGGCAATTCTGGAGAGCATCGTGAATCGTACTTCAGTCAAAATTGTACTTGATGATCTTTCCGGATTCACTTTTATTGTTAAATAGATGAAAGACTACATTTTGTAAATGGAAACCGCTAGTTTCAGGAGACCACTGTTAAAATGCTAAACCGTACGGGGCTGGCATGAAACTACGGTTAGCCTTGTTGACTCATCCTTGGTTTGCTTTTAAGGCAACCAGATAAAACCGATGTCATTTTGGCTGCCTAAAGGTGGAGCAAAGTCCATCTGCGACGTAGTTCTGGTGCAGCTTTTTGACCTATAGCAATTAGTCTGAATGAGAATAACGTTCCACCTCCTTTTTCGCTTGTCCAATAGTCATCCGAGGATGCCTCCCATATTATCCTGGCCACCATGGATGCGACCAAGTATCATCTGCGTAATCCACACCTCTGCATCCGGGCGAAATCTGTCCAGGCCCGACGGTCATCACGATAATCCTTACTCACCTCACGACAGTGGATATCAATTTGGTGATCTAATTACCCTCCAATTTAGATCAATGTGACGTGATTTTTCTGAAAAATTGTTTTTAAGATTGTTTGCTTGATGACTATAATGATGAAATGCTATATAAATAGCTTGCAGAAGAATACCTGGACAATGACTTTTCACCGAACCACTTCTAATGCTGGTTAATCATAGGTTAATCCAAATGTCGTGACCAGAAAATTATGTTTTGGTCTGCTGAAGTCCTCGCACTAAATTTCAAGAACGTCTGCCGTGTTCAAAAATGTTTTGTCCGGAAAATGTGGTTACAGTTTTGATCGGTTGTTCCATTTTTGGTTACCTAACCGTGACCATAATAACCAGTTTAATGGCTTTATCAAGTATCTCTGCTTTGTAGATCAATCTTTGCACCACGCAATTAGTTTTATGACCGTGTATGTTTCGGGAGGTGGGAAATGTTGCTACGAAAAATTCGCAAGATTAAAACATTTATGGGCTTTTTTATTGAGGGCTAAACAGGCATTTTATACTTTTTTCCACCTAATTGAGTGAACACACAGTATAGATTGACATTCTGAAATGCCCCGAGTTTTCATAAAAAGATGACGTTTTCCAAATTCTCATGTATTATTTGCAAGGCCGGATTGAATGTAACTGCAACTTTGCAATGTCGTTTTAATCTCTCGTGTTTATTGATGAGATCATCATTCGGTTGCAGTGCTGTTGTGAGGACGCTAAAACATTTTCCAAACGCTGACTGAAGCGGTTTTGAAATGTTCGGATATAATGGAGGACTTACTCCGTTATCTCTTTCAGAATTTATCTCAATAACGCCAAGGTCACTCACGTAGTACTTGTGAACCTTCCGAATTTGTGGATGATGCAAAAAAGGATGGGAATAAACGACACTGATTAAATCAACGATGTCACTCGCACTGTAGTGCATATCACATTTACGATCTGGGTTGCTTCCGATCATATGGCGGCCAAAATTAAGCTCTGTAATGTCATGGAAAAATTGTTTCGAAAGGCTCATAGACTTCAAGGTGCACAGCTGCTAGTGTGTCGTATGCATCCCCAACTTACTTATTCACGTAATCGAACAATGTTAATTTGTTATACTAGATCCCTCTCACTAATATTGTGTACACTATTTAACCACAAAGGTCGTCATTTTGATTGTTACCAGCGCTTTGACGTGTTGTACATAAACAAAATGACCTGTCCAATCAGTG
>LOND01010217.1:0-10413 GCA_014220965.1 Paragonimus kellicotti
CAGAGATTAGAGACCAAATGATCAATTGCAACATAAGATGAAAACGGTCGGTTGTGAAAATACGCTGTCATCCTCCTCCTCCTCCTCCTCCATCATCATCATCATAACAGCCATGAGCCTGAGCAAAAGATACTGTGGCTCGGGCTGCCGCTCACCTCAACAGTGACGTGGAATATCCTAGAAGAAAACGTTACTAAGAAGGTTGAAAATTAATAGAAGTCTAAGCGAAAGAACTAGAAATGGTATGGATGCAGGTACGCCATTGACTGCGACACGCTGCCATCTCGGATAGCGTCTCTAACCAGCGGTTTGAGTGATCACGAGGACCCCATCCAGGTAGGCGACACCTACCCACTTTACTCAGTGCACGCAGTCAGGGTTTTCATATTTCGTGACCACGTTGTCGCTTGACCACCACGTGGTTTCACCCAACTGTTGGTGGTCTCAGTATATAATGCCCGGTACGGTAAACGCTCAGCTGGCATGCGGAGTACGTGACCTAACCATCGCAGGCTGTGCAACGTGAGTAGTTGACCGATCGATCGCGCATCCCGAGCGTTCCGGAATACGCGCCGGCGAACTGCCGCATTGCTCACGCGATCAGTCCACTTAATGTGGGCTATTTGGCGGAGACAACGATGGTCAAATACAGCAAGCTTGTTGATATCTTCCTTGCGAACAGGCCACGTTTCCGAACCATAGAGCAAAACAGAACGTACACAAGCATTATATACTCTTCCTTTCAGCGACAATCGAACGTCTTTTCGACGCCACAGATGACGCAGGTTGGCAAAGGCAACTCGTGCCTTTGCTATCCTCGCTGATATCTCATCAGCAATATTACAAGCTGACGAGATAGTGCTACCCAAGTATGTGAAACTGTCCAGTCTCGAAGCGGATTACCTGCAATAAAGAAAGTAGGAGTGGAAATGCCCCAGTCTTGAAGTAACACTTTGCACTTTGAAGGTGCGAAGCGCATTCCATACAAACCAGCCCGGTCACTCACCTTGTTCAGCATGGTCTGCATGTCTTCGGCAGAGGGGCTAAGTAAGACAATGTCGTCCGCATACTCCAGATCGGTCAACCGAGCGCCAGGAAGAAGCTCAACACCAAGTTCACTGGACTCCTCAAGCGCACCCTCCAGAATGTCGTCCATGACAAAATTGAACAGGAAAGGGGAAATCGGACACCCTTGACGAACACCACTAGAAGTGATGAACGCCCGAGACAGCTGTCCATAAACCCTCACCCTGCTTGCAGAGTGAGCATACAGTGATCTCAACAGATTCACGTATTCCTCCCTTGCGAAGAAGACAGTTCCAGAGAACGTTACGAGCAACTGAATCGAAAGCAGCCTTCAGGTCCAAAAAGACCACGACCGTCGGCTGCCTATAAGAGTGCCGATGTTCCAAGATCCGTCGCAAGGTAAAAATGTGGTCAACGCACCCTCGACCGGATCGGAATCCTGCCTGTTCTTCACGTATCTGGCTTTCTCTGGGTTTAGTGAGCCGACGTAAAATGAGGCCAGTGAGTAACTTGGAAGCAACAGATACCAAACTGATGCCTCTGTGGTTGTCACATAGACTTCGGGCCCCCTTTTTGAAAACGGGAATTACTGTTGACAAGCACCAATCGCGAGGTACCTCTTCAGTCTCCCAAATCGTCTGGAGGAGCACTTGCATTTTTACTAGTGTCTTTTTGGAATTGTCTACGTCACCGTCGTGGTCGATAGCGACTCGAAGCATAACAGTATCTGACCTTAATAAACGACAAACGTGCACATGCAAAAAAACACATGGACGAGAACACCATATTATCTGTAAAATAATTGAAGACAATAACTAAATAAACACGAAACGGTGAGTTTACGCATGTTTGATTTATACCAGCTTGTGTTATAAAAAATGGACATTGGTGCCCCACTGTCATACAACTTTGAAACAAACATATCTCCAACCGTAATAGGAAGGAAGGGATATAATTTTCGAAATCCTTAGACAACTTTCAAAAATGAACATCACGGTCGGCAAAGAAAATATGATGGGTCACGTAAGGACACGCGGTGGCATCTATCGAACCCATTTCTTACGATGTGCACTGCTCATATCAGTAACCATCTTCGCTTCGGAGATAGGTCAGTATACAAGCGGTAACATTGATGCTGCTGGGTCTGGTCATGTGTATAAGAGACAACAATATAAGTGGTTTGCGCTGATGCTTAACTGCAACACAGCTTTGAGGGAAAGGGGAGGAAAGAATAAAAGGCATGAGCTAGTCATGAAGGAAAGAAGAAAGGAAGGGGAAAAGACCTAACTATTGAAAACAACTATGCTTATACTTAAATATTCAACACTAAGGTGCTCATAACTTGCGAACAAAAAAGTGAATGTAAGGCATCATCAACAATACGACTTTCATTACCTCGCGTCATTAAGTGCAATAAATGTAGTACGTGCACTTAACTCGCAGGCAAAGTGACCAAACAACGACAACATTCACGCCACTGAGCTCGATTAGCCGCCATCTCACCTAACGTCTCCAAGCCACCGACTCTGTGAGTCGCGAGGGCCCCAGCCCGGCAGACGAACCCAACCTACAGTAGCTAACTTCTTGATGAACGCCTTCAACTCTCTATGCCAGGCCATCATCTGGAGTAGAGAACTGAAGTCGATCTGGTTATCGGATATCTCCGCTAGTGCCTTCAAAATGAAACTCGATGTGTCATTAGGCCCAACCTGAGAGAGTGAAGTGATATACAGTCCACAATTTACTGACAGTTGCTTTCATTTCCGCCTGCCAACTCATCGTTCCCCTTGATTACAATAGAGATGTGGTTGATACTGATGCTTAACTGCTAAATAATCCGCCGACTATTTCGCATCTTATATGGGCAAGGCAGCGACAAAAACGTAGACATGGTAAAACAGTAAATCACATTCTATATATATATAGATATAATATAATATAGATATATATATAAGTTTATATATATATATATATGACAATCGTCTAAATATATTCGTTCATTCATATACAGCTAAGAACCTAGCCAGAGAGCACTGATGTTTGGATCGCCGTTTATGAACTTCCTGTTTTGGAACAGTCCGATCCTCACTACAGTTTGACCCTGAGGTTCGTCTTTAGCGTAACTAGAGATCCTGAGGGAGGGGGGCTTTGGTCTACCGTTAACTGGATAGGACTTGAGTGAATAAAAATGCTAGAATAGTAGAGTTACATCTCAGAGACGCGGCTCGCAACGAGCTGGAGGACTGAGAGCACTCGCCAGAACAACTTACTGACCTACACGTTGGAAGGTGTCGACATTAAAAGCATCAACCATAACCCGTTGTTTTGGTGTCAGAAAGCTTGAGGATACATGGGAGATCAAAAAAATGGGTAATGAGGTAGAAGATGGAAATAGAAAGCGACTAAATAATAAAACTACTGAAATAATGATAAGTTGTGACCATCTCCGCCATCAAGTCGTAGGGATGGTTTACTTAAAGAGACCTCACCAGAGTCTCTCTGATTCAAGTAAGTCAGACTGTGAAACGCATTGGAGGCATATTTAACAGTGAGGAGGCTATCGAGCAAGAACGATATGTGGTACTCACTTGACAATGCACGAAACATTACCATACGACCGAAGGTGCAGTAAAAATACGCAGTTTCTTGCTGAGCAGAGACTATGCTTTTGTCTTTCATAGTTGTTATAGCAGTGTATAGCATTAAGCGAGAAGCCATTTGATGTATTGGTTGTCTATGATGATGACGCTGAATGTACAAGAACAAGTGCTTTCGTATGAAGATACCCTTGCTGAATCGAGCCTTTCTCCATCATATCGGACATGCGTCAGTATTTTGACGCAAAATAAGTCCGTCCTAATAATAGCATGAGTGGACTTTATCACTACCAACTCGCAAAGTCAGAGAATCAACGCCGCGCGCGTTCACGTATTATGAACAGAACTGCGCAATGCGGACAATAGCAGGCCGCGGTTGTACTTATCACACCCGCGTTTACTTCTGCTGGTGTTGGCATTGCGGTGTGCCAACGCTTTACCGTGTGGAGAGATTTATGCTGGCGAAATTTCGTTTCGCCGGATTTAGTTCCGGTTTCGTTGAGCGATGGCACACCGATATCGGCTCGGGCAGTTGTCAGCAATTCACCTACGGTGGGTTTCTGGCATACCTGCCATCGCGTCGACATATATTCCAACTCGAGTGTTGGACAAATACCCACGCTGTCGACTGTATAGTCATCCAGCACCTCAATATGAGTCGAAACTGCCTTCTTCTTTGAGCCTGCTGCTCCGTTTCGCCCTATAAGCCTCGGTGTCGGTTGTGCCTATAGGACCGAAGTCACGTCGGCAGAGCCCTCCAGCTCCGATGGAACGCGCAGAGTGACCCGGGAAGGCAGATCGCTCCGTTAACGTACGGACAGAGCAGTCAGAAAAAACCGAACACATTTACGCAGTCCAGTCATTTCCACCTTCGAGGCCATACCCGTGGGATTGCCGATCGGACTAGTATTTCCTCCAATAATCTTATGACGTGGTGATTGCATGAAGAATCGAAGTGTTAAAGAAATACTATAAGAAATGGAAGCAGTAAAGCACTCCAGGTAGAGTCAACAACCTTAAGGATACAGGGCTTCGGCACACTAACTCCAACATCCCTAGAAGAACTTCTTCAACAGAACAAGCTCTCCAACACACAAGAATGTAGTTATCAAGCCTGCACGGCAACGAGTCCAAAGTTCGAACTTATGACCACGTTTTCGTCGCCCCCGAGGTTTTTCTCAGTCGTCAGCACCCAAGAACAACGCGCATGCGGGTAAACACAATGTCCGTACAGCAACGCGAACAAATGTAGATGCGCATTTTCACCACTTGTTACGTCGCAAATTCGTACATTTTAAAAATACAGGCTAACGGATTGTCAGCCCACTTGATACAAGTTAACTAATAAGAGATGAACACCAAAAGTCTACACGTCCAGCTGCGGGAAACAGTGAATAATTTCGATTGTTGATGCGCGCAGCAGATGTGACCAAAGCTACATCAAGCTTCGGAGTAATGACCGCTTTTCGACCGTAGGGAATAATACGCCGACGGTCAGGGCCAACCGTAGGGTCAAGGCAGTACTGTTTGAGGGCACCTACACTAATCCCCTTCTACCGTATTCAGAAGACAACAATACTGCAACCATAAAAATAATTGATGTATGCTCATAGGATCGTGCTTACTACCTAACTATGCTTATGCGGTTAGAGGTGCGACATAAAACCCCATAAGTGTGACTGATTTTCGTCTGACTGCTCTCTTTTGGTAGATCTAACATGATTGCCCTTGTAAGGGTCGAGGCCTAGTTAATATAGTCCTCCGTGGCACGCAAATCTGAACACCACGTTAAAGTAGAAGAGGCTTAAATGCATATGTTTCCACGGCTCTGATTAGTTAAACTGTTGGGCACTAAAGACTGACCCTTTTATCTTCATCGTTATTTGCCATTATCATGATCACCATTATCACAACGGTCCTGAGACTGGCCAGGAAGTACTGTGGCTCGCGTCACCACTCACGTCAGCGGTGATGTGAAGTACACTGGAAGGTACACTAAACGGTCAAAGACGAATGAAATAAAAGTAGGCGGAAGAACTAGAAATCGTACGAATACAAATACATCGTTGACTACAGCAAAAGTACCATCTCGGATAGCGTTTATAGCCAACGATGTGACTAATCACGGGAACTTCAGTCAGGCAGATGAAACACCTATACTATCCAAAGCATGCTATTGGACATAGACGTGATCATTAAACCTCAGCTTTCATCGAATACGATCCGTAAATGTAGATTCAAGCTCGCCCGACTGGGATATCATAGATGCTACCTTTCGACTCAAAAACAGACTGGAACGGAAGACGGACCAAGCTGGCAGAACTGTATAAATAGGAGGTTCAATATAGTTTGCAGGCAAAAGTATGCTACGGAAATTAACTAGCACCAGCGATGACTACAATGGATTCCGAAGGCTGCAACCAACAGAAAAAGTATGGTTAACTCATTTGACCAATCATGTGTGTATTTCACAGGGTGCAGATGACGGACAGTAAGGCAGCTAATAAACAGTTATCGGAGCGCGTTATAGGGTGGACGATACGAAACGGTCCATTGGCTTTCATTTTAAAGTGTAGCTAATAATAAACAATGTTTTGCAGCGATATACAGGAAGACGTGTGAGTTTGGTTACCGTCAGGCCAATAGTGAAGAAAACAGCAACGTTAAAAAAACCTAAGAATAAGGTAGGCAGTTGAAAACAATGTATCAATATGACTAATCGTAATGATACTCTTTACATGTGAATTGGCCTATCACACAGTAAACATACTGAAGATCACATGAGTAACTTACATGAGAAGCATCGTGCAGACGGAGTGTGCGTAGTGTTACATGTAAAGCCACAGGGGGTATACAACAACGCTCGTATATTGTTTGTGAACTACACACGTGTTTTTGAACAACCTCCACTTGTTGAATAATCTCGGGCGAATCAACTCTAAAGCATATAAAAAAGTTTGGACGAAGTTTGTTTTGCCAGAATTTTTCATCCTCACCATCATCACTCGTACTGTCGTGCACCAGAGGTACGTCAGGAATCGGTACGGAGTCACTGTCAGCGACTACAACCACACCGTCATCGGATTCGTCGCCTCCAGGTCGGTCAGAGCTAGCAGAAGCAGTAGGTAGACTGTCACACTTTTCCATAATATCATAAATCGTCAGACCAGATCCCAAAGATCCGTAAACATTATCCAACAAAACCCTTTTGTCCCACACCACAACATGTTTATACTTAAAGTACTGAATTCGATGTTCCGGTATCCCAAATGTATAATAATCTAAGCTATCTAAAGGCTCCCACGAAAACGAATCGAAAGGCTTTTCCACAATGCCCAAAAACCGGTCTTCGTAACCTATGGTAATACAGTCTTCCGGAATCCGGTCATCCCACATAATTCTTTTTACAACTTCCATAGCAGTTCGCATGGATGGCCGTTTACCTTTTTCAGAGATCGGTTTGGTTTCTTTGTTATCTGAACACAAGTCACTCGGTTCAGAGTCTTCCATGATGCTACGTTTACAAAACAACACGAGTACGACGATAACGTACTGCGCAACACGCGGTCCTCAAGGACGAATAAGTTGTTCAAGGACAAACGGTCTTTCACGGGTATCGCTGGGTTTTTATTGATCCAGAAAAGTCTGCAACTTGTTATTGACCCTCTTCTGGGTAGGAGGGGACGAAGACTTTGGCCGGGGACAGTCTTGAGTTGAGGAGGGTCATCACGAAGGCATCGAACGGGAGCATAGGCATAGAGTTGATAAGTGAATAGCGATTGAGACACGGGTTCGAGACAGAAGCCCAAGGCTCCCGGATTCAGTCGGTTTTCCTTGCTCAGTCTCAAGCGAGCGTCTGTAGATGCAAAGATGCAATAGATGCAGTAGATGCAAAAGAAAATGGTGTGGTGCACAGGTCCGGTTATCTACGTCATGCAATCGCAAGCACGCTCAACACGCAATTACCAACATGACATGCAACAGGACGTACAGGCAGACACTCATTAGGCATAATATACAATGCAACCACACCACGGCACGCCAGCTATACTGATTCGTTCAGTCCACTTATATTAATTGCCGTTCCTATCGAAAATGGTTTGGCACAATAATAGGATCGACGGTACCTGAGGTTTCTGCGAGATATTTGTCCAGTCTCATTTTAAGTACGTGAATGTTCGAAGCCGAAACGACCTCTTATGAGGTTGTTCCAAAACAGGGATTATTGAGTAAAACAGACAGCAGCGCTGATACTAAAGACAGAAGCTATCTCCTTATACATTTACGTGTTCATTTGTGGGTAGGTTAGATATGCGAGACAGACTGGTGGCAGCTGGCATATTGTAGGTTAGTAGGATATCTCCTATCGTCCGCCGAAACTCTAAGTTAGACTTTTTTGAACTTTGAAGTCTGTTCTGCTAACTCAGGTAACCCTGCACTGAACCCGTTCAAGCAACAATGCATCCTTACAGAGACAATTGGAACAGGCTTGAATATTCACCCCTAGCGATGAACGAACAAGGGCGGAACAAATGGGGAACCATTGTTACTGGTTTTGTGCAGCCTAGGCTACGGTGGATGAATTTAGAGAAATTAGTGGCTTTGTTAGCCATCATTCTGGAGAGGCTTAAATCTTGGTTGACAATCGACCCAAAGTACTTTTCTCGGTCAGATACGCAAAGTCTAACGTCATCAACGTAATATGATGTCTCACTGTTATGACGAAGCCATTGAACTTTACGTCTCGTTGCATTAGCGGTGTTTTATATAACCTGCCCCAGTTGCAAAATTTGTGGAGGTTTGATCGTAGGCCGGATTCTTCGGAGGAATTTCGAATGTGTAGGCGCCTTGTAAAATATTTTGTACTGCATAATTTTTCTTATTCTTCAAAATTTCCACCTTTCTCAGCCTCGTGTACACACTCGATGTTTAAATCATGTGAATCGAATGAATCAATAATCACTAATAAAAATTTCATCTCCAAGGTCGCGAGCCCTGCGTTCTCTCTGCGTTCAGTGTCGCTTGTGAACAGATCTCTGGAGAGTCAGAGGCTGACCGTATTTGTCGGTTGTCAAAATTATCGCCGAGGTGACGTCAAATTTCCTTGGGAGCGGCACGACAGAGCTTACCCATTGGAAACCTCGTTTGTTATAGTGGACCCTAAACCAACGCATCTAAACGAACTATTGTGAGTCAGTCCCCTTTAGTTTCATCACATTTTTGTTTCGTGTTCCTAATCAAGCTTTACGTAGCGCTTAGATACACTACAAACGACTCTCCAAACCTTTGTATCGTCAGTGTGCAGCAGAACGCCTAACGATAAAAGTGATGGTGTTTGGTTGACGTATTGGATGAACAGCAATGGCATTAAAATTGTCGTTTGCGGCATTCCACACAGGGCTTTTCGTATTGTTGAGTAAGAGCCATTTACTCGGACGGAGGAGGTGCGTCCACTCAGATATGTCTACAGCCACCTTAGCCGTTTCCCCCAGCTCCACTCCACCACAGTTGGAAAAGAATGATATTGTGTTCTACTCTATCGAAGGCTGTCAAAAACCCCAACAACATGACACCAGCCAGATATCCGGACTCAACATGGGCAGTTACTGAGTAGGTAGCTCATGCGTGGCGCTGTCTGAAACTGTGGTGTTACGGGGTGATCATTCCGTTTGCGTGGATTTGTTGTCGGATAGCGTCGTTAGCAACATTTGCCATTACCCTAGAAGAGACGCTAAAAGTAAAAATAGATCTGTAGTTGGAAACCATATTGCGCATCCCACCCTTGTGGATCGACACTACTTCACGTTGCTTCCAGCCACCTGGTAGCTGATCATACTTGAAAGACTTTTGCAGTATGTCACTTGTGATTACAGGTAGAGTATCTGTAATTTGTGGCAGTCTTAATGGTATGTTTCCAAAACCATGGGACTTGTTGGGATTCAAATTCACAAGTTTAACGAGAACAGCAGAACTGCTAATGTATGCGTTGTTGAGGACATAGAGGTAACTGGTCGCGGGGGTGACTCGCACTGGACCGACAAAATTCGTGACACTTCCTAAAAGATCATGAATGACTTACGCTGCCTTTTGATTGTTGTTAGTCGGGTCACAAATTGTAAATGTATTGGAAATACCCGGTCTTCCCAGAAGGCATTTTAACAACCGTTTACAAAACTACTTGGAGTTTTGCCCTAGCTGGGATATTGTGAAGGGTTGCAGTTCGAATTTACCACAACGAACAGTCCTGTTTTATTTGTTTCCTGTAAGCTTATATTGACTGCAACCTCCCGTGTCTAGGTTGGCTTAAATTGCGCCTAGGCCCAAAACTTACGAATCGGTTTCCCCGTATATATACGGACTCCACGCGATGGCTTAATAATTGTGTTGTTTCATGGTGGAGCGAATAAGTTGTTCTCTGCGACAACAATGGCCTTAACGCATCGCCAAAATATTCTCATTGAGGGTGACAATGGTAAGTTTCAAACGTCTGTTAGAAAGTAATTGTTCATACATACGTAATCTGGTTGAAGTCGTTGCGCGGTGCTGGATAATTAATGAATACATTAGAAGAGGTGTGAATAAACCCGCACAAAATTGGTGCATAATCAAAGACATTTCAGTACTAAAGTTAACCATCAAACCAGGCTCGTCAATGAAGAAAAGGTGCAAATCAGACGGCGCAAGCCACTCGCGTCCCCCCGTTGGGCCTGAAACGCAATCATGTAGATAAAACTTAATGGCCATTCCGAGAAACGCCGCTGCAAAAAAGTCCCGAATAAACTGCACGTTC
>LOND01010225.1:4615-15197 GCA_014220965.1 Paragonimus kellicotti
TGAGAAGATACTTCCTTGATAAAGTTCCTTACTAGCCACACGTCATTATTTCAACAACTGAACTTCCGTTTACAATCCAGGCATGTTGCCTGCAACAAAATGAAAATTTAAATACCTAACTACATTCCGTTTACTACTTGAACCATATAACTTTCACAGTAATGCTGATGTAAACCATAACGCACATGGACCACTCATACTGTAGCGAAAAGGCGTCCAATAAAGCACAATCTTTATTGTCCAACCCGATAGTTACCACGCTACGCATGCGCTCGCGTTTATGAGTCATCATTCCAGTCCACAACACGTCCAGGTTTCCGCTCACACGTCGTGTGCACTTCTGCCCGGTTTACGTGTGTGATCGGCGCCTTCTATCGGGGGTTTTTCCGCCTGCTACTCCTCGCCCGTTAGTCCGAACGATAGCTCGTCCGGTCGCCCGTGTTGTCCGCCATCTATCCACTGTGAACTTTGACCGTGTTCCGTGGCCATGTCGAGATATTCCTTTGAGTGTTGGAATAACGGCGCCCCCGATCAGGTCATCCATTCTACTGGATGCCTGCCACGTCTCACCCGTTGATCTGATCCAGTCGAGCGATGATTCATCCGGTCGCCCACGTTGTCCCCGATCTGCTCGCTGTGGGCTTTTGGACGGACCTCCCCCGCGTTGAGGTATTCCGCCAAGTGTTGGAATACTCTCACCTCCGGCTTGATAATCCACCACAATATGACTGCGAGTATGTGTTAACCCAGCGTAGTAGCGAATGAGACCTCAGGGTGTTGATTCACAATACACAAGTCTGCATTAAAGCTAGGAGAGTACTTGGTACAGATCGTCGACCTTTTGCTAAGTAGTCCAGTGAGACCCTTTGTTTACTCTTTGAGACTAGAGTAGGCTACACAGCAAGTTCAGTTCCACTCAAAAAGGTCTTCAACTTGGAGGAGTACAGAGAGCAGCTACGCGTATGACTTCCGGGGTGAAGGGCCTCTTCCATAATGTTCAGCTACAATGACCAAACATGTGCCCCTGGAGTTACAGGCGGCTCTGCAACGATATTATTATGATATTTGTATTTGAAAACGTGACATCACGGAGGAGCTCAGAGCAGATTTTCCTCTCCGAAATGAGTACGGATTCCGGAGTAACTGCCACTATTCTCAAGCGGCAAAAGAAATGAATACATTGTATTTCGTCTATTCGACGAGCCGTCAATAACTAGAATGCACTACCAGCGCACGTGATGCTGACACCCAATGATGTGATCTTCAGGCGGCTCCTAGATGTACACATGACGGTGCGTTGGAAGAAAGATGATATGTAACGCCCTGTTTGTTTCAATGTCGAGTTGCACATTGAAAAGACTCCACACAACCGGTGATTCTTAACTCCTATCAGTGAACAATGCACAATGAACACTGAATGCGTCTTGTGGTGACCTGGAGATAACCCCGGTCTGCCTGCTGTACGATGTGTAAAATTCTTCCCAAAATCATAGTTCACATTGTACATAGGATCTTAAGGATCTTTGTCTGCCGTCTGCTTGTTGCATGCGATCGCGTTTGTTTGTTTGCATGCTTGTCGGCCTTTGTGCGGCCAATGGCGCCCTACACACTTTCCCGGCTTGCTCGCGCGCTCGACGGTCGGATCCTTAACCTCCCTAGCTATTTCCGCGTACCGGTATCGATTAGCGCCGATTGAGACCTACAGGTCTCAATACAATATATTGTAATTATGGTATAATATATTTTGGTATCCCGCAATTAGTAGTATTCTTATTTCGTGTCCAGTATCGTTGCGTATACCTAGGAAAACGCTAATTTAGTGCACGTATGCACCAAAGTCTCGTTCAAAAACACTACAGCGCTCTGTATTTTATTGCACATACAACTCGCGGTGTCAGAGAGTCACTTAACTTTAAGTGTAAACCGGGACAATGTGTGAAGTGTCAATGAGAGTTACAAGAAAGCTTTCCGAATCAACGCACGGTTCGCAGTATTTCGTTATCTTCGTCTGAAGAGTTGGTCCTCCATGCTTTTGTGTTATCAGCAAAGACGACGACAGGTAAATGCAGCTGTCCCACCAGATCGTTGATGAAAATAAAATAAAAAATGACATGAGCCACAACGCTGTTCTCTGTGAACCACCACTGGGGGCATACAGCTAGTAAGGTGAGTATTGGTTAACCCTGACAACCATGGAAAAAGTCTACTATATAGTGTATTGTTGGCGAACTGACAGCGTATGTCAGCTGACATAATCAAAGGACTAGACCTTACTCACTCTAATGGAATATAATGCGTAACTTAGCCAGTGTACATGACTGTTCATTTGTTCCAAGCATCACACGCTTGTTTCAAGCCAGTAAACTTGTAAATCGCTCGATGCGGCCTCTGTAATTAACCGTGTTCATAGTCTATGACTAGGTGACTGTAACCAACATCTAGTCACACACCCACGACTTTAATAGATTAGTATGTACCAAACCAGTTTATTTGATTGGTGTCCTCCTGACGTTTCACCAAATCTTGGTTAGCACAGAATAGTAGTCAGTTTAAAATTTTATCTAAAGAAAAGTGCGGATACCTAGTTGCAGCTAGGCAATCTACCTTCTCTAAATTACTTTACGTCCACCATTACAAGATGGCTGCAAGAACGGCCGTTTCTATAACCCTGAAAATAATAAATCTCACCTTTCCTCGCATAAAACAAAAGCATTTCAAACCAAATAACTGATTTAGGCGTAACTACTGGTTGAGTATAATTCTCCCGCCGTGTTTATCGGCTTGAAGCAAGCATAATCGCCATTAAACGAGTTCGGTATGAAGTTACCGAACTGCTCACGAATCTAAAATATATCTCTCAGTAGCAAACCTATGAGGAACTCGCACGAGATAGTAAATGACTTGCGCAGACGCTGTGAAGGCTGGAGAACGAGATTCCGTATGGGCAGATAGAAGCAGTTAAGAAAAAAGCAGCCAGGTTTCTCGACTGGTCGCAGGCGCATTGCTCATACTTTCGCCTTACGATAAACACTCGAGCATCGACACCTGTACTACGGATTATTACTATTGAGGGCAAAGCTCCAGTCCTATGACATCTCCTGAGGTGAGCTAGTCGTATGGGCTATCTGAGTGAGAATAATGTGATCAACTGAGCGTTTACTGTGCCGGGCATTATATACTGAGACCATCAACAGTTGAGTGAAACCACGTGGTGGTCAAGCGACGAACGTGGTCACGAACTATGAAGACCCTGACTGCTCCACTGAGTAGGTGTCGCCTGCCTGGATGGGGTCCTCGTGATCACTCAAACCGCTGGTTAGAGACGCTATCCGAGATGGCAGCGTGTCGCAGTCAATGGCGTACCTGCATCCATACCATTTCTAGTTCTTTTGCTTAGACTTCTATTAATTTTCAACCTTCTTAGTAACGTTTTCTTCTAGGATATTCCACGTCACTGTTGAGGTGAGCGGCAGCCCGAGCCACAGTACCTTTTGGTCAGGCTCATGGCTGTTATGATGATGATGTTGTTGATCAACTGTGGGTGGTACTCATTTTGAAATTGTAGATCGTCAGGGACATTTCTTTTTAAAGGGTTATCATACCGGCCAGTGACGAAAACTTTCTTTCCAAACTGCTTCCGCCCTTGCCGCTTAATCTACGAAATATTTTCCGATAGGCTAGCCCCAACATGTACCTTTAGCCTGTAAACAGCTAAAATATGTTCCATAGTCACATCTGGCCATTCTAACACTACACGGTGAAGTTGATGTCAAGGCCATTTTGACCTGACCAACCGAATAATGGAGATAGTGGGTACGACTCGTTTGCTATTTTAGAGCGCGAGGCACTTCGGTGTCCTCATTTTTGAGAGGTTTCAAAGCAAACTAGAAATTCGGGGAAGATATGGTTTTCTGTTCCCAGATGCTGCCGTGCTGTTTACTAACTTTCAGGAGGAATTTGGTTTGATTCGTATTTCTTGGTAAAGATGAAGAAGTGCAAAACTGCTAACTCTTCACTAACCTACTAACAGTGACGTCTGCTGATCTCGGACTAACTTCTTCGATAACCGACCACAGGGTGGTATTGTGGATAGTATTAACGGGCCATCAAGTAGATCAACAAAAAACGCACTTCAATTTACTTTACTCCACTTCAGATGAAACAAGAGCTGTAGAGGTCCTCAGAAGAGGTCGTCTACATGGCACTTGATACCACGGCTGTTTTACACCTTTTTTGATGGTTCATTGCGTTGGTGATCCAATGTTGAAACAGTCCAGTAACGCTCGACACAACACCGTACTGATATCTCACGCCAAAATTTACATTGAATTTAAGAATATACGGTAAATGACCTCAACGCTAAACGCAGTTGAAGTAATAAGTATACATGTAAGTCAGAAATATTTTGTTTTCTCTCGTCTGGATGATGCGTTTTGCCAGACTGTCCGTTATACTTTTACCCACAACGATGGGTACCAACAAATGTTCATTCATTGTTCGATAGTTAACCTGTGTCGAGTGAATAAAGTGCTTTGTACTTCTCAGGAGATGAATAGTGACATTTACGTGGTCACATATTTAACGGTCACAAGTAGCAGTTATATATATGTACACACGTATGTACATATGTGGCAATAGTGAGAGAGGTAAGTATAGAAGGGAATATCAGAACTGGGTAGGTTTCTGGGGAAGAAAAACAATTAACATGTTTCACGATCTTGAAGAGCTAAACATTCTATCAAACTAGACAGATAATCACCGCCACTTCTAGATAAGTGTTTCATTAGTATGAGAAAAGCGCAAAATTTCAAACAAGGCGACTGAAAAATCACGCAATTAGTGAGGGTGTACGGAGGTATTCATGAACTGAAAAATTAGACCATATGAGGTAAAAACAACTTCACGTAAAATGTAGAACACACGTCTTTTAACCTCAGTTTAAACTACTGTAAGTCTAAGTAACCCGTCGAAATGTGATTTATTGCAGGACGTGGATTATTAACGGGTTGTGACTTGGGAAGGAGTTTATTTTCAGCCTATATTTTGGGGTAATTATCAAAAGGTTACTGCCTGTTCATTTCTTCAAGAATGGAAACCAAAACAATGAAAAATATGTGGACGCATTGAGCGTTGAATTAGTTGTCCAATTCCATGGAATCATTTAGCGAAGCGAGCGTGAGAGACAGTCGTGTGCGTAAAATCCCGAAAAACAAATAGTCTTCCGACTTTAGCGGAAACATATACTTCGGAACAGATATAGCACGATAATAACAACGGGACACTTAGTGCACCTGGAGAACGCTTGAGTTCGTGTTGGGTAGGAAGATTGCTTGATGATTTCAGTGTGTATGTTGCGACTGGTTAGAAAAATAATCTCGTAAGAAGTTCGTGAGAAGCCATCAGATACAAATTTTCTTAAGGAATCAAAATTAGCTTCTCCTGTTGATGAGATTAAAGTGGTCCCCACTATCTAGGTAACTAGAGAATATTGTCTTGCATTTCTGTCCACTGATGCCGAAACTGAACAAAGTATATTGGCCAGTTTGTCAATTGTGGACCTAGTCTGACGGTTGGCAAATCAATGCAGGTTCATAAAGTTATTCTACAACGTTAGACGTGCAAGACGTCACAAGCCCGGATTTACTGTCAAAAACATCATGGATGTGCACACACGCACAAACAATAATAACACGTTTAACCCTGTTGACTTGTCAGTTTCATTTTATAACATGGGTTGATCTAAACATATCATTGATCCCTTTATTGGTAAATTTTATATTCTGTCATAAATCCATGAAGAAACCCAACACCTTTTTTTTACCGTAGTTTTTCCATGTCCAACTGACTTTTGTAAGCAGATTAACTGATGTCCGTTCAATCTTGTTTTATGTCAAACCTGCTGGGTTTGATTAACATCACTCATCAATTTTAATGATTGTCCCTCCTCCAACTTGTCACCGAAGTATTTGGGGTTCATTGTTTCAATCGGTCAGTCACAAATTATGCCAGGAAACGAATTAGATGATCTGCTTGCGAAATAAAACTGGGTTTATGAAAATTATTTTTAGAGGGGAAGTATTCAACGATAGATAGAAAACGGTCTGAAGTTAATATTTTGGTTCAGTCATTCAACAACAAGATGCCTGCACCTCAGCGGTAGATAGTAATCGAGGAAAACAACAGCTGTTAATGAACCAGCTTCTGTGGTCCTTCATTAATGCATTCTCCAGTTGTTATTGCTTAATAGACAACTTGACCAAATAACAGTGATCGTCAGTGTCACTGGGCCCGGCTGATTACAATCCTTCCTAACGCCTCCAGTCATGGGCTAGTTGGCTCACAAAGCCATCAGCTACACACATCCCTTGGTAATTGCCTGAATTCGACAACTTACACTACAACTCGTCCACGTTGAATTGATAATAAACTTTCGGAGAAAGTGAGGGTGGTACAAAATTGCGTAACTAATTTAGTGTTGACATTTTCTTGGTTTAATCTGCTGTTTTTCAAACGCTGACCAAATTCAGCATTAGCGTTGACTGCGCACTGCTAAGTAGATTACTAATTAAACAACTGAAGTAAAGCTAACCAAATGTTTTGTGCGCTAGCAGCTCCCAATAATGTTTATGACGTTGTACAAAGTTTAGCTGACCTGTGGATGAAGTAATGACCAAGTGAGAACTTATCGAGATGCAAGGTCTCGAAGGTGGAAGTGCACTGGAGAAAGTACGTAGCAGTAGTAAAGTTGGAAAGACGAGATCTTCAAAGAATTGGTGAGAAATTCATATTTTAAGGGAAGAACTTTGTTGGTGTAGTTCGTGAATTCATTGAATACTATGGTCATAATGTGCAGTGAACATGTCACATATCACTAACTATAGAGCACTAATAGTCTCGAAAGATCCAGTTGGCAATAAATACGATGGAGAATGCCATGTTATTTAATTGCAGTTACTCACACGGCATCAGCATCGAGCTGAAAATCTAAGTCATCTTGTTATAAAATATATATATACATATACTTATCTTTCACTTCGAATGATGGCTGAAGTTATCAAAGACGACTTAACGCCTTACCCAGTCTTAGCACATTAGACTTCTGCTTAATCGCCGTTGTTATGTCACAACTCCGTGTTTGTTCGCAACGTATAGCGTCTTGAGTTGTATTTTCCATATAGTAATATAAATAATAGTCATCTTCCCTCCTCTTTTTTCTTCTCCTGTTCCTATATAAGTTTTTTTCTTTTTCTCGTGCACCAAGATCAGTGTGAACCACTGCTGTATTACTCTCGGAATGATGATTAACAATCAACTATTGTGTCTGCGTCTATTTCTGCTAATGATATTTTTTTGTTACGAAACACTGTAAGTATACCATCGTCGTCCTGCATAGTTGAACAGCGTAGTAATTTAAGTGGGTTCATGCAGGATTATAACTCATTTGACCGACTCGTTTGAAAACTATCCAGTGAAGTAAGTAGTTTAGAATTTTGGTTAGTAATAATCGAATATCTCTCACAAGTGATCGTATAGGCTTTCTACAGACTTTTCCAGCCAACCCTCTTTCAAAAGAAAGCGTTATACTCCAGTTTTGATTCTGCCATGGCCGTGATTTGAACTTCGGCCACGTTTTTATTCTGTCAGTGAGGAATATGTCCTTCAGCTTGTCCATCATATGCCAACAAATCAATCCAAAATGGTTAGGTTTCGAGGTCACCAAGATCCGATTTTACAACCCTGACCTTTGCGCTTGGAGGAATTTCGTGTAAACACTTCACCCCCTTTGACCCCACGATTAGTCTTACTCACAGTTTTGAGTAATAGTTGCGCAACTGTCAACAAACACACAGTACACAGTCTCCGTTAACCAGTGTTTTGTTTCCTCACCTTTATTACTGGTTTCGTATTTATTATGATGAAAGTGGCCTAACGACCAAACACAGAAAGCAAACCTTGCTTACTGCTGTATTGTTCTTGAGAATTCAATGAGTATTTTAGAACATTTCTTTCTCGCATCCCAAATATACTCTACTTCTTGTTAAATCAGCTTTTCAGCGTTTTTCTGAGGACCAACGTTGTTTATTTCCCATTATGGGAATCCAAACAGTACTGCATTATTTGCAGCATGTGCTGCCGCTAGATATCTTCTCTGTTACCTAATTCGATTTCACTTATCCAATTCCAATCGATTGGGATCGTTTGTTTTTACTTCCAACTATCTAACGTTTGCCTTACCCAATTCACCATTCGTATATCTTACAGGACTCGGTATTCGACCTCGAATAGATTTTCGTTCAGCGCTCATCGCTTATGCAGCTTCCGATCCTCAAACCTATATGCCCTATGTTCAGAATATACGCACGTTTGTTTACTTTTACGAAGAGGTCAATATCAAACCACAAGACGGGTTTGCTACTTGTGAGAACAACGTCAAATCACCGGACGATTTGGATTGGTTTGCAAGTTCTATCCGCTGGATCTGGGAGTATGCGTAAAAGAAAATAATTATGGTTATGACCGAAGTCAGCCGTGCGTAATTTTGAAAATTAACAATGTAAGTAACATACTACTATTAGTAGTTACGCTGCATGATAGTATTTTACTGTGAATGGATTTCGTCGGCTACTAAATGCCTAGGAAAGGAACTAACGGCGAAGTAGACTTTTCGTTCATTCCCGTATCCGTCGTATTTATAATCAGTTTTGTTTTCGTGACCAATAATTACTTTCTTTGGTCTACACTGATTCGCATTCATACAGTGGTAGTGATGAGGTTCTATATCAAGCACATGATCAGAGTAGATTAAGCAAATCGATACATCGGCCGCTAGTCTGTATTAACCGTAGTCACCAGCTGAGTATTGGTTCCCACTAAGTTGCATTAGCTTGGAAAGCTAGCAGAATGTGCACATTTCAGAAAATGGATCTCGAGAGTGGACAGAATGGCCGAGCAGACTTGGAAAAGCATGAATATATATGCGGACTCTTGCAAGTGAGTGTCGAAAACGTTGTAAACGGTTGGCTCTTGTGATCTCCAGAAAATTGGCATTATTGTCCTCTTGGCTAGAACTGCCAGGCTATTTGCGGTTAACCTGAAGAACTGGTAAAAGTTTAAAAGTTTACAAAAGCCTATCTCCGCACTTACTTGGGCTGTGGTGGATGCATTCCGGTTTGCAGGCCGGCTACAAACTGATAATTACTTTCAGTCAACTGAATGAAGAAAGTACATCTTCTGACAGCTGTACTTCAATGCAATAATTGCAGGGAATCAACTGATTGATAGACTCACTCCCAATAGTTCTGTCCACCTCCGAATTAACGTCCTACAAACTACCAAATTTCTCCTTGTATACATACGGTGTGAGAACGTTTGGACAAAGATCACGAAGCTCTCGTTCTCAGATAAATGGTTCACCCTTAACTTAATTTCAAAGTACACCTGTGTTGGATTACACAATGGAGTGTTTCCTTTGATGCGATCACAGGTGGGATGAGGTTATTTCGATGGAATACTTACAGTTAATATTATAGTACCGTTATGAAACCACCGTAGACAACCAGTGTGTACTACAACGTTGGTTTCCTCAGCATCTCATCGTATAGTCGCCATCACAGTCGCTTAATGTTTTTGCAAATGAGGTGTAACAGGTAAGGAATGTACGAAAGAACGTTCGAAGGACTGCACGAATAATGTGGTCGACGGATGCTGAATCTGCTGACGATAATTTTCTTACAGCAAGACAGTGCTAGATAATATACGACTCTACTTCACATTTCAGAATGTAATTGGGTGCAACAAATGTTATATGTTTCCGTAAGTCTGTAGTGGTTAGGTAAACTTTGAAAACGAACCCACTTGGTCAGTTGACCAGCTCTTGTAATTATAACATTTAATATCAGTGGTAGAAGTAACAGGAAATCAAATGTGGGACACAACTCTAACAACAATGTGATCTCTTTTGGTTTGCTGATTTTTGACGTCGTTGAACTAGCCCTTTGGGACACAGCGGGTGGTTGACTAGGAAAGCGACATTACTTTATGGCTACAATACGTGTTCGGTTAAAGTAGACGACTCAAACTGTAAGCAAACTTCTATCATTAGCATTTGTATTTAGTGGTACATATCAATCGACGTTTAGTTGTAAATTGAGATGAAACTAGAAAGCGGATGCTTAGAAGCAAGAGTTATGTTGATTCATTTGTTCACTTGTTAAGGACATAAATCTGAATGAATGTGCAAAGCATTAAAGATAGAAAACCAACCAGTCTACGAAGCCACATACCCTGGCGGCGCCACGATCGACTGCAGTAGGACTAATGATGTACAGTTGTTGATAACAGAAAGACAACCGATCATTGCAGGTCGTATTTAGCTCCCAAGCTGAGGCTTCGTGGATTTATAAAGCACTGTCTGGTTGGAGTTATTAGGCCTAAAATCCTGATTGTAGTGTCTTTACCTCAAAAAACCATAACAATGCTGAATAATGACAGGTACAAGGAAGATGGTTTTGTAGATGTCGTCCCACTGATGTGTTGTTTGTTTATGTAGTGTGTATCCTCTAACCTCGACCGTTCTAGTTTG
>LOND01010232.1:6331-17544 GCA_014220965.1 Paragonimus kellicotti
GAGTGACCTTCACCGTTGTCATGGTCGTGTAATTTTCCGGTCTTCATGAACCTCCTCAGCCATCGTGACAACTGCTATTGTCATCCCGACTACACGCCTACTCGGCACTGTCTGCTCCATTATTTTGACCTTGCTTTGTTGCTAGTAGAAAATCCTATAAATACGAACGGGTTGTGCCCATGTTGTCTTCGGCTAAGCGACATGGAGCTCTGTTTGAGGGCCAGTCTTCATCCTGTGATCATGCGGGAGCCTCTGGTAGATGGGTTGGCTAGGAAGAGCCTAACTGACCGCGTGTACTCCGTCGTTCATTACCGCTGACCGTCGTTCCGTTATCCGCGTTTTATTAACCGTCATCCGTTTACGCGCTCGTAGACTCAGTTACAACGATTTGCAAGATGCAGACACTTTGATGTTGAATAACGAAACCAGAAGACCGGTTCTGCAAGGAAGCAGCACCGGTTGCTACACAACAACGTTGAAAGTCAAAATATTAAACGAATTAAGTTCATATATCAAGTCAATGCATACACTAGTCTGTCATTGGTCAAAACCATGGCAGACGGAGGTTCAAGGTCAACAGCTTTTGCACGGAGGACTAGGTTTGCTACGTATGAAAAGCAGCGCCTCGAGTGACTTAAGGATGACAGGCTTGTGATGACGCATCAACACACGGAAAGCGTTTGTCGGGTCGACCACATGTCCGGTCTCCAGCAGGTGTCTGGCGATCGAAGAAGGCCGGCTTGCGCTTGTTTGATAGGGTCGCGCCACACATTCAATCCTCGAAATATTTGGGACGTGTTCCTTCATTCTAAGGCGCAGGGATCGATCAGTTCTGCCAATGTAAACGTCACCGCAACTGCAGGTGAACTGGTAGATACAATGTGAAGTGGACAGCTCTGGCATCCGCGTCTTAATGTGAAGGAAGTGTGACGTGGTGCGGTTGAGTAAGCACAGTGTACGTCTGTTAGATGACTCGCGTCAGTCGTCCCGTTAGAAACATATTATTATCCCGTTCATATCTTAACCGCATATACGCAGGTTTCTTCAGGGCAGATGTTTCTTGTGGGTTTACTACTTTCGGCTTGTTGTGAAAGTCAATAAAACCCAGTGGATAACCGTTGGAGACCAGATCTCACGAATAAATTTCAACTCTGTATCTAGTGTATCATTTGTACACAGTTCGCGTTGTGAGACAGACAACGAACCAATGAACATATGTCTTGAATGAATGAGAAACTGTCTAAATTCGGATAATGTCCACCCCAGATGAGGTTACGATAGACTGTACCATTCTTCCAACGTTTAATTCTAATACCCAGAAAGGACAAGCATGTCTTCTATTCCAAACTCAGGTGACAACGTTAGGTTTGGGTACGAAGAGTTCGATAAATCTAATAGTTTTTCCACTGTCTCATTATCTTACGTTAATACTATTATATCATCAACATATCGTCGATAAATCAGGATGTCATGCAGTGTATTCGCGAGGCGGGAGCTCAACCATAGACATGAATGATTTAGCTAAAATCGGTTCCAGAGGGCTACCCATCACGACTCTGTCAATTTGTTTATACTCTACGTGATGAAAATAAAATTTGATATTTTTAGTACACAACAATATCAAAGTACTGATCGAACTGGAAACGGGGTAATGGGACGTAACACACCCCTTGCAAATATCCTGTTTGTTCGCAAACTGACTTCTCTGGGACTTACCAGTTCTACCAGTACTCACATGTATCAACATGTTATCCTAGTTTGTAATCAATCTGTATGATGCGAATGTTTTCTGTCGACCCAAACGAAACGGACATATTGTTTGTCAAGTCGAAGCAGGATTCCAGAAAACAAAGCAAGTACAACATTTTTGAACGAACTGTCCACGCCGATCTCGATAACGTAACCAGTTGCCTTCATCACAGATAAAATGGTCAAATAAGACATGCTTACAGGAAGTGGAACGAATAACGCTCGGGTAACGCATGTGTCACAAAAACTGAAGACGGAGTCAGCGTCATGCTATTATTTTTTCCAGCGTTGGTTGTAAAACGTTCACAGATGAGAGTCCACAAATGGCACAGATAGAACCTAAACAGCAATGAGTGTCTCGGAGATGTCTAATGATGAGTGTTTAGGTTTTGATCAGTTTTTCAAGGTTTTAGTAAATTCTGTTTGCTCGTTCATGATGCAGTTTTTTTTATATTCATCTTATCGATGGTCGAAAACTCGTGATGAACACCAAACCGCTAAAAGAAATATTCGTCTTTTTACTTTGTCTATTGTCGACTCATCGAGCACATGTTGGGTCCCCAGTGCTCGGCATTGTCTTTATCAAGCGCTTGAAAACAGTTTACGGAAGATCGTGTGTGAATCAGCCAGGTTGTGTCGATCGTGGATCCCAGCATAGTGGTCAAACACTGGGCCTCCGCGGCGAACTTTTACTGTAAATGCATGTACACCTCTACTCTAACGCCAGCCATTTACGTTGTCTGAGGGTTCGGCGGTGTGTTGTGTCCGCTCGGTAAGCCCTGTGGTCTAGACTCCAGATTTTGGTGACGGGACATACGGTACATCTCGAGTAAGGCTAATAGTGGACACCCTACATGTCTAGGCGACTACGGCGCCCGATCACCTACCACAACCGAGAGTAAGAATTCCGGTCAATTCGACTGTTCTTAACACTACGTATCCCAGTAGTCCACATGACGGCAAACGTCTTGTGGCAACAAAGATAACCTTCAAGCCAGTAATGATAATAACACGGAAGCTCACAGCGTCGTATTCACACAGTTTATACAAATTAGTCAGCTTATCCGACAGGTCTCGTTGTTCGTTAATGTAGGTTCTAATGTTGCGTGTAATGCGTAGAACAATCGTATCGATTGAAAAAAATAAGCCACAATAGTGAGACAAGCGGCAAAAAGTAAGTACTAGCGAAAACACTGAATGCTGTTGTATACGTATGCTACTGTACAGCGAGACAGTACGTGTGATTGTACATCAGGAAGACCGGGCGGAGTTCACCGCGAGACCATTTGTGGTTACAGGTGAGGAAGCGAGTGGAGATTGTGTAAAAAGTGCGTGATTGTGTATCAGGTCTCACATAACCAACTGAAGTATAGAACCGAACAGTGGGAAATATGAGCAGATACGGATAGCGAAATTTCTGAAAAAAGTCAGAGCAAGTAGGGAGGTATAAAAAAACCACACAATCTTTTTTACACCGGAAAAACATACACATACAGTCACGTTCACAAGAGGGGAGATTCAGCAGCTGTAGTTCACTCGATCTTGTCCACGAGTGGCCATGTACCACACGAGCAGTTCGAGAAAGCATAATGCAGAGGAAACAAAGATTAAATCGGGGTAAGCGTAGATGGACTCCGATAGGTCCGAAGTAAGACAGGCATCCAAGGGCAATCTTACAAAAACCAATATGAAAGACATTATATGCTGATGGCTATAAGGTGCAGTTAGGTAGACCAAACAATGCAAAAAGGTAAGTAATAGCTGCAGAATAAGAGCACCAAGTGGGCATAGAAAAATAAGTAGCGTTCATACGGAGGAAGATTAAATCTAATCAGATCGCCGCATCCACAGAAGGGACGGGAGTGGGCGGGGGTGTTTGTGCAGCACCAGCTGGAGGACCAGTAAGCAGCTGTGTGTCCATCGAGCGACGATTGCGTGTGAACCAGCGTCGGTTGTGCGACGAAGCGGCCGGTGTCGGACGCGCGGGATTGAAGCCAAGTCCATCGGGGATCCACTGGCTGTTCGGTCGATCAGCGGAAGGAAGCGCACGGCTGCCAGGCTCGTGTGAGTGATTTGATTCTACAGTGAAGTTCCGTCTAAGTGGACGATCGGCAATCGGGAACAGGCGAGCATAATCGCGAATCAGACGTTCGACGAGCGCGTGTTCCTTCTGCATACCGACCATACAACTCATTGGGTCTGTGTACGACGAGCTCATCAAGCTTGGCGTGAGCACCACGGCCAGATTTTCCACGGACATCATGTTACGTTCGTGGTTGGCGGCAACACTAGGGATAAGAATAATCGAAACTAGCTTAGTCTTACGAAAATAAGACACACTGGAACCACAGCGTAGCCAAAATTATTCCTACGAGGTACTGGTTACATCACTACTAAGAACAGAAGAGTTCAAACATCCATTAAAGATTTCCATCTCAACATAGGCAGCTCATTTTGTCGTTTCTTGAGCCCAACACTTCGTCATCGGGCCAATTACATAACATTTTATAATATCATGGTTAAGCGAACAAACTCAAGAGCAATTAGTCACATGGTTGTGAAGTGGGACACAATTAGGTGGCCAACTTGACATGCGCAGGCGTCAAGTGGGTAACGGGGGCCATGGTAACCGCAGGGCCTGTACAAATTTCTTCTGAGCGCACAACTGTGGATTGCGCAACCGAATTCCGATCGCCTCCGCAGTGGCCAGAATACGAAATTTGACTCCTCTGGATTGACGACTGGGCAAGCGGTAAATGGGCTGGAAAGCCACTTCCGGTGAGACTTGGTGCCCTGAATCAACAAGGTGCGCCAGAATTGCACTCGAAATGGACTTCACCTCGCCCTTAGTCAGCCATGTGGGGTGGTGCTCACGTATCCTCTGAGAAAGGCGCCTGGTTGTGCGACCGACGTAACCTGCTCCACAGGAGCATGTGAAAGAATAAACACAAAATGAGGTCACACATTTAGGCAACGTATCTTTGAGTTGTACGTGGACTACCGGGTTGGATCTGAACGAGATTCGCAGTTGTGCTGCACTGTAAGTAACCATCTTGCAAGTTTGTGCTGAGGTGAATTAGACATGGCTAATATAGGTCGAAGTGGCATACTCTGCTTGTGGGTCTTGGGAAGACCGTACAGTTGAGGCATCAAACAGTCGTCCGATATTAGGTGTTTGTATTTCGTCAAGAAAATAATATCTATTGGGCTGCTCTACAAGCGGGATATCGTGACTTTGTGGACAACCCAACGAATGGTCTCTTCGTCGAAACGAATCTACAATATCGCCGAATTGCGGGTCCTTAATCAAACACAGATTATCCGTGTCCACAACCAAAACAGATCAACTCATTGGCGCCAAATCACACTGTGTTTACCAATTCTCATGTAACTGCGGCGAAAGTTACATAGGCAGAACCGATAGATCATTGATCCTCAAGAATGAAGGAACATGTACCTAAGTGGGTTCACAAACAGGTCTCAAAACCGGACACTGTAGTCACAGAGAATCGTAAGCCCCCAGCTTCGTCGATCGGACGACACATCCTGTCAACTGGCCACAACGTGGACTTGACCTCAGCCTTCACCATCATAATGCGCCACCACAACCCACGGTTCCTAAAATTTGCTGAAGCCGTCGCGATAAACCGGTTCAAACCTGTGTTGTGTGTACAAAAACAATTATTTGTGAACCTGAGGTTGCCGTGGTCCTAAGTCGCTGTGAGTGTCATTCAGATCA
Source organism: Paragonimus kellicotti (assembly GCA_014220965.1). Taxonomy (NCBI): domain Eukaryota; kingdom Metazoa; phylum Platyhelminthes; class Trematoda; order Plagiorchiida; family Troglotrematidae; genus Paragonimus; species Paragonimus kellicotti. The sequence goes on from LOND01010232.1 coordinate 11,820, forward strand.
CACGATCCGATGTTTTTGTTGTTCGTTTCTTTGTTCATACTCCTCTCGACGTATTGTAGACGGTAAATTGAAGGTTTTCCGTGTTATTGATCATTCGGCACTGACGGGCCGATAAGAAGTCTTTCAGTGTTCTGTGTTCCAGTGTTTTGTTCAAATGACTGTTGTTTACGCAGTTGATAAGCGCAGGCAGCTGAGAGAGTTATTCCGAGACTCGTGTGTTTAGTTCTGTGTGCAGAAAGAATCTCTTGCTGATTTGGCGCCGCCATAGTAATGTTGATAACAATTGATTAACGAGTAGCACAGCTGTTTCTCGTTCGTCTTTTCTGGTTCACAGCTGATTCGTGTTTTCCGCTGTCCAGGAGTACACACTTGATGAAATGTAGAGAAATTTACCCGACCACAAATAGTGTGTGTTAACCTTTAGACTATCTCAAAAAAGTTGTTTCAGAAAAATGCTACTTTATACAAGTAAGTCAGTTCATCCTTAGGGACAAAAAAGAAAGGTAAATTATTGGCCGGAAAGGTGGATAATCCGGATGCATCCGTAAGGCCTGTTTCCTTCTCTTACGAGAATGATTTTCCGCCAACTTAACTCAGAGAACTGCGTTGTAGGATCGACAAGCTGTTGCATACGTTAACGGTGCTTCGACGGATCAGTGAATGCACAGTACGCTGATACATCCTCGGTATCGACGACATACATGTATACATCAGAACATCTTATAAGGTCCAGTAGTGTAAGGTCCACTTTCATATGTAGACCATTCTTGTCATTCATACAACTATTTACTACCGGAACAGGTAGAACAGTCGTTTAAAGAAAGCATGTTCACAAAGACCGATCAGTTTATCGGGACTGAATAAGGTAACCCTTGCCCACTGTGTTTTTGATGGCGGCCGTTCGAACGTTCATTGTCCATACTCATCACCTGAGTCTGTTGAAGAGAGGAGCAATCGGACATTTGTTATCATTAACGACTGACTAAGGATAAAGCAAAGAGCGGCCGGTATCGGTTCACTTGTGATCTCAGGTGAGTTCGTCAGTAATTTGAACGTCCATGCCATTGAACGCATAGAGGGTTTGCAAAGCTTAAGAACATACGTAGAAAAATATTTCCAGTATTGATGAAAACGCTTTGTCTTACTACGAACGGCTGAACAGGAGTTTGATTACAAAATATAATGTGCCACAGACCAGAGAGCATAAAGGAAAAGCTGATTATGACGCTGTAATGCAAGGTTAAAAAAGAAAAACCATGGCGACTAGAAAAAGTGCACATTCCCGCTACTTGATCGATAGCAGCTGTGAACTACATGTTGCACAATGTTCAACGAACAACAAGGCGTAGATGACTAGCGAAATGTTCTGGAGCTAGTTGAAGAATCTCAACAACAAAACAATATAACAACGAGATATTTTTTTGCTATTGGACAATTGTAACATGCATATAGATGAGGGGAAAAGTAATATAGAACACATTTTCTCACCGCAAACTACGGCACATGAGTTGCAACCTTTGGATGTTTGTAATCAATGGGAAATCGAGGCAAACAACAGTAAATATTTTTGTGGCATGCAGCCTTCAGATATAGGCAATGAGAACGATGTGATGAAATAAACACTTATGCTTGCTTTTGACAAGATCATCCTCGGTAACACTTCGGATGCAACGTACAGTAGAAAAAAATTCGTAGCTGGAGGTAAAAAAATCACAGCATCACTGTGTGTTTGCCTAAACATGGCCTAGACTGGTCAGCAACTATTGCAAATGACTATCAGTCTCTGTGTAGGAAACATGAAGACACCCAATACTTTTTGTTGACTTGTCAATGATTTGAACAGTAAATCTTGATAGTTGATTTTAACTTGCATTATGCATGCCGCTACCCTTTAGCCAAATGGGAATAGGCCAATCGATGAAAGTCCGGGACGGAACTCGACGTTAAAGACAATAAAGTAAGGGAAATTAATTCTGAACTTCAAAAAGACGATCGAGAGTGCTCAATCTACTAGCAACAGGCAGTAAGGAATTCAAACCGGAATCAGAAACGCCCGAAAAGAATACAACCCATTTGAAGTGGATTGTTTGAGGTACAAAGACCGATTTCTGATTTTCTTGTGGTGAGGATTATTGCACACCTTTCAATGAATCTCCGACTATAATTGGTTTAACGTGGCAACATCTAGCATAGATGGTTATCTGGTAAAGCGAATGTCTCAAAAGTCAGCAATTGCACCAGGCTTTTCCACGAAAATAAACGACGAATGACTTGAATGACAACCTGACGGCCAAAAAGTGTACAAAACGTGCAGATGTTGAAATCTGTAAAATGAAAGTTTAACAAAACGCTACTAGCAAGTAGTATAGTTAACACAACAAATTGGTTCCGATAGCGTTAAGAGTTCAGCTTCGAATGCACTACGCGGCGATTGTCTGGCACGGTGTGATGCCAACTTCGCTTGATACAATCAACATCTTCTCCAAACCGCCTCTAGACGGCCCGCGAATAAACATTCAACTTTATCGATAGGAATGTAACAAGAGTTACTAATGACGTTTAACCGCTGCAAAACGTTAGAAACTGCCACAGCCAGTTGATGAGAAGAACGGGAATTAACTAATGCGAACTCCTTTGTCTAAAATCAAAAGATTGTAATAAGATGTCTACATGCAATTGCAGGTTGGGATAAGGCATTATTCGCTTGTCGTTCACTGCCTCGCTCTAGTATCCTTATTCGACAGACTACTCTTAATAGGATAAAGCAACCTTGACGTACAAGCTCAATTCATATTGGTATTGAGACCGCTTTAGTTAACGATCAACCTTGATTACGGTTCACAAGCATCACCACACAGAAAAGCCACATACTGATCACTCACCGATGAATATGACGCATAAAAAATCGTAAACTTTCGTAGTGAGCTGGCGGCAGTGTCGACAGAACCGCTGCGATTGCACACAATTTTTCTTCTTCAGTCAGCTGATCATTACCTGCACAGGAGTAACAATGAAGACAAAGCAAATGTGAACTAGCCACAGGAGAATAGTAGGGCTGACTGCGCTGGCACAAAGAATGGATAACACGTAGTGCGGTGTTGCTAGAAATAAGGAATCAAAGATATAGCTGTGCTGTCAGTTAATGTAGGGTGACGAATTAGCGCGGCTTGGCGACCTAAGTACAGTCGGATAGGTATGGTCCATCCTCTCATGAGGATTGGTGTGGTAACCTTGATCATAGAACAACAGAAATCTCAGGTAACTACTTATGCAGCACACTGCCAAAATAATTTAAAATTTCCAGTGATTCTACACGAGTTGACATTGCGAGCGCAATATGAATGTCTGCATAAATTAATATATTTGAATTATTGATGAAAAAAAAAAACCAAACTGTCACTTATACGTTCAACGAGGTTTAATCAATCCCTGTGCAATGTAGAGTTTGCATTATTCGTGCTGTAATCAATGTGTGTGAATAACATTCTCATAGTGTAGAGCCAGAAGATGTTGCGTTCTTAGAATTCCATTCAACTTTAGGGTGAACCACGATTAACAGTCCAAAAGAGTAAACGGTCACAACTGAAGTGTGAATGATAAGTACCGAACTTTCACATCGTTCACTGGTACCTGAAAGAAACTATGTCCCATTCAACTTAGTGGTCTACTACTCCAGTTTTCAAAGTGCTCATAGGGAGATATAACGCTCACTTACGTACTGAGTGAATTTCTCTTCCAGTGCTAAACCTACCTAAATTGGGATATTTAGTCGTTTTTAAGGTTTGTCCCTGGACCAACAAATCATACAAAGATGGTTCCTGTTGGTAAGTGGGTCGCTGTGATCCTTAATGGGACACTTCTGAAACGTATTTGATGTGCAGCAAACCGATTTGTTTGTGTAAATTAGGGCCAATAACCGGAGGTTTAGGAACATAGCGCAATGTAGAATGAAAGTATTTGGGCTTGGGTAATATATGTGTCATGAACAGATGGTTTTAATATGTCATTCTAGCTAAAAAGGAACGGTGGTATGTTTCTGCACTTTTAAACAAGGTTAGAATGCAGCTTCCTTGGTGTGCCATGGAGGACCACCGAAAACGTCGCCTCACGACAGATCTCAGTTTCTATCTGGTAGATATTTAATTTGCTAGAACAGAACATTCAGAACTGACAGCTAGCTTATTCCCTGATAAACGTAGTCCTGATGAATAGTCGTAGCATACCAATTGATCGACTTTTTATGGCTCAGAGAGTTTTAAGTACAAGCCACAGGTGAGCGACCCAATTTACTGTATACAGATAAGCTGTATGCAAGTTGTCCACAATTGTAATGATCTGGTTTATCGACAATTTGCACTGTTTTTCAACTGGGCTTTGACGTGTAATATTTAGATAATTGTATTCTACATTCAAAAGCTTTTTACTGAGAAACAAAAAAAGAGAACAAGCTGACGGAGATAAAGACAGTGAAAAGGTAGAGCTACTTGACTGTGATCGTTTCGACAAGCATCAGAACTCGCGGCATCGCCAATGGTGACAACGTCCATCTATTAATCACACAGTCGCGGGTTCGAAACCGACTGTTAGGACGGTTGCTGTCTACGCTTGTGCAAATTTGCGTTACATGGCGTCGAACAGATGGTGGTGTTCACCATTATGTACTGACTGACAGTTCAGATGGAAATTGGAAACTATGGACGTAACACTTGAGCAAACGTCATCACCATCATCATCATAGACAGCAGTGGATGATGAACATCGATTTATTTCACTCTCGGTTTGGTGCGCGTACCGCCGAATCAGGGATGGTCAACTGGCTAGCCCATTCACAGCATACATGAGTGGCAAAAAACTCTAACCGTGTTTGAGCATGAAGATGAGCTACTTGGTCTGTATGACCATGGTAACAGGAAATTGGTCTTTATGATTTGTGAACCATGAGATGGACGGTTATTAGTGAAGTGTGATTATCAAAGTCAGCTCTCAAAAAGAAGGCTATTGAGAAAACAGTCGGTGAGACTTATGCAAACGAAGCATGGCTAGGTTGGCATTGTTGTCAATTACCGCACATAATAATGCCACCTACCTAAAGTATAGACTCATTAGGGAGCTATTGTGAATTAACGAGTAAGCTGAGACATTTTCATCAATCAGGATATTGGCATCATTTGTACGTAGAACAGGAAAGAACGAGAGCGGAATAGATCGTCATCCGGTCAAGTTTTTAAAACAACTATATAAATTTCGCCCACGGAGAAAGTGGAACTAAGTGAGCACACATACAGAAAACTAAAAAGGCCTTCAAGGACGGTCAATTGCGCAGAACCAGAAAGACAATGTGCATTTCAGGCCAGATTATTTCTCATACACTACAAGCCTGAACTGAATTTGGTGTGGAGATAAAATTAGGCGGAGCGGAAACAACAAAGGTTTAGGGCGGAAAAAAAATTAAACATAAATACAAACAGACCGATGAGAATCGAGTCGCGCGAGAGGACGATCGATCAAGCTGATTACAAGTGAAACAACTAAGTTTAGATTAGACGTAAAAAAAACGTTTCTGCTGTTTAACTCAAAAAAGAAATAAGGATTCGTTAGTCTTTGTTAGGATCATAAGGAGATATCAGGATCTTATGCTTTGGACTCAAAGTAAACAAGAATGAGTCAACACATCCGTCTCAATTGTTGTTGAAGTGCTAGTTTACCATTTCAAATCCAGATGAGG
>LOND01010234.1:6777-16797 GCA_014220965.1 Paragonimus kellicotti
TTTGACCATCCTACTTTTATTGAAAGTCATGGACTTCATTTTTGCCATTCAGGAGCATATCCTGTTCCATATAAGGATTTTGGTGCAGTACTTATTGTTTCCGATTGAGTCTGGTATTTAACATCACAGTCGTTTCACTCCAAAACGTTGTCGAATTAACAGGTGCGAAGGTTCTGCTACGCCGGCTTGTGTGCAGTACTGAGGCCGTCCGATTTTCTCCGACAGAAACACGCTAACCGTTCTGTTCATCCCAACGGATCATGCGTGTTCATAATTTTATAGTTGAGTTGAGGATATATGCTACGCTGAAGAAACCTTTTGTCCACTGTCTTGCTTATTGAATTGCCGCACAGTTAGCTGATTATAGGTTGAATCCACTCATGTTTCATTGTACCTGACGCACTGTGATCTATAGCTTTCGCTGGTACTCACCTAGACGCGCAGGTTTTGCCTGCTTTGTTAGTGCACTGTTTAACATGGTGCAGTGTGAACCAAAAGGCTTGTATAAAATGTTGTCATATCTAACGATTGTCCATACGATTCCTACTTATTTTGGCTTCCTAAGTACCCCTTCATCAATGATACATTTTCCAACTGAAATATACTTCACGGATGAAAACATCATTTTGACCGGCCTTTTCTTCTTGCTATATTTCAGGTAAGCTTTCCGTGTTAGATTTTGCAGAATTGAATCCGATGATCGGCACACCAGAGGACGTGTCCAAAACCCAAACGACAGCACTGAGCCTACTCAAAACCTGTCTGGGCTATAGCCGAAGTGGACATTTGCCGAAGAAAGTTCACCTCCTGAAAGAGGAAGGTATACCGAGTCGGGCACACAAATTGGAAAGTGCAATGAGAGCAACATATACAACGTAGCCCAAAAATACATCGTTCAATTTTTTAAACAACTGCGATATTCTATAAAGGTGGAACACGGTATAAATGAATTCTGTTACTTCTGTTACAAAGTTACTTCTTCATGTATTACATGTTGTTTAAAATTTTGTATTGAAACACACTTCTAACTAGTTCGCCTCTGTGAACATCGTCCATATCAGTGATGCAAATATGTATTTATGATACTGAAGCCACAGTGACATAGTAGTAGGGAGATACTATGCTTACTGATACGCTACTATCTCGCATCCAGAGTAACAGATAGTCCTGATTATTTATACCAGAATCGTTTCTGACCTGTGAGAAATTTTGTTCACACATACACCCAAGATCACTAGCCAGCCGCTAAATTCAATTAGGTCAAACATGAGTAATTGACGTAATCTGTCAAATTTGCAAAGGGTTTTGATGATGTTGCTCACTGCACTCCCCGACAGGATATGTACTGCCTTAATAAATTCTTACTAGGATTGCTAGTAGATGGTCTTAAAAAGTTTTTAGATACGGCTGACTACGTTACAAACAACGCCGAATGTTCAAGAAAGAATTGATGGGACAGTCTACCCTGAAGTTAGTCCCAATATATTTAGTTTCATGCTATATTACGCCCACACGTTCAGATACAGACTGTTCTAACTTATCTTGGTACTACCTGAAAATATTAACAGACGGGTCATTAAGAACTATGGAGCTCATGAGAATCCCGCACTCCCATGGGCTAATGATATCCACCTAGACCTTGGAAGATAATAATTCCTGCCCATAAAATCACTTGCAGTTCACAACATAAAAGATGAGGGTAGTGGGGATCATTCCTTAAAGTCAGTGTACCGAATTGACACTGACACTGACGGACATTTTTGCTGTTGGAATGCCATCGATCTGTGACTCACTGCTCGATTGTGTATTTGTTTACATCGAATTCGGTTGCAAATTATCCAACCTTATTCGATTCACAAATGCGCGGGAGACAGCCAGTGCTTCAAAGTTTCTGACCGCTCACCCAATGCACTTACACCATCAGCACTGTTTTTCGGAATGTAGCTTCAGCGGTCAGTAAAGGTCGAACTAATTCCCCCAAATTTCATTTCAACAAATTCCGCTTATACATTCCTTACATTTACAAACTGTCCAACTTAGTCTCTTCCTCGACCATAACAAAAAGAAAACAGAGTAGCGGAGATGGTTCTCTTGCTCATGCTAGCGCACAAACCTATAACAAGAGGCTATTACATTACGTTTTTTCGTTTAAGCGTTTGAGCAAAGTTATTTTCAATGAACCGAATACAACATGACGCAGAAGACAAAATCTCAGATCGCCACACAATCTCCTCGATGTGGTACAGTGTGTTCAAAGTATGGTCGTTACTCTGTCAAGGGAAAAGGGTTAAAAAAGGGCTGAAAAAATTGCATTACTCAACTAACTTACAAACTGTTATATCTGTTGTTCTCATCAGTATTTTCATCGAGACGAAGAAGGACCCTACTTCTCAGTTTGCCTGTTAACCTTGACAGCAGTTGCAAAATCATAAGTTGTTATATGAAGTCTACTTCTAAGCTAGCAGTACTCGGACGCATTATGCGAAGTTGACAGAACCAACCTTCAAGTTGCTGTCACCCGTACGATGATTGACTTATACAAAATACTATCAACTGGATTAGTCCAAAACTGGAATAAACCGGTCGTTGGATGTCTGCTTTAGGGTAAACCAGTTAAATTGGTTACATTCTGCTGTTTTATAGTTTACATCTTTCACACATAAGTAACACGTGACTTATAAAAAGGGTGATTCTTAAAAATTCAGTTTGAGAAATATGCTTACTTTGAAGTGCTCGTACTTTAACTGCTAACTTTCTGTGAGTTATGGAGTTTGTATGAATGGGTCTAGGCTGTCGTCATCTGTAATTCACAAAACTTATTTGATCCATAGATTGAAGGCATCCATGTTGTGGAAATGAACCCTGGTAGATATGTAGATTTTCAACACACCTAAAATCAAGTTGATAAATTGTTGCCACCTTTTCGGTGAACTAGTATATTGTGTCTCCTTTTATAAATACCAATCTGTCGCAAATTTTGCATACCAGCCTCATTATGAATTATTCAGTCAGACGGTTGGAAATATTTTAAAATGCTAACTTAGTGATTTAGTCCGAAAATTCAGGGATCTCACAAATCAACCTATCACATGAAATAATTTTTAAAGGTACTGCTTCATTGTAATATAGCATGCACCTTCGTCTGTGAGTAGTATAACACTACTCCTACACTCGGGAGGGTCTCATCGCCACGAAGACCAGAGATCAGAAGCGATTGTTGGAAACGTGTACAGGCACTGTGTGCGACGTGTCACCTCGGCGAATGACGATGCACGTCAGCCACGAAAATGAGTGTTTGTGTTTGTTCTGTGTTTTCACGCATACTGTAATGGATTTCGTGCAGTAAGAAACTTCCCAAGTCAAATGAATTTTACAGTCGCAGCAGATGATAGCTTTGGTGAGAAAGCCAAACGCTTGTGAAACCCAAATTTTCCATGCTTTACTGCTCAGTTGATTCACGGGGACACTTAAATTCACTGTTCATTCATCTCAAACTCAATGGATACCTTGTGGACGAAACGGAAGCGCACATAATTGTAAATCCAAACATGGGTTGTATTTATATGGCATATCACATACCTACATCATATATTACTAGACGTTAACATTTGGTGTATTAGCAACAAAATCAAAGCCCTTAGGATTGTCTGTTGCCTCTGTCTCAACTGGCACGTTTGTATTGTTCATTTGATGTAGCTAAGAAACGTGCAGATGCTTCTGTTATTTTCGACGTTAAAAACTTGTTCGTCTGGAAGCTAGTGCTTTTCGGTTGGTGCTGAAGGAATGGGCTGGCATCGTTTTCTTGTACTCGGTACTCATTAGTCAAACATGGCGAATGAGGCAAAGGTTTTTTTAGACTACTGTTTACGGTACACAGAACAGATTGTTTTATCCCCGGATCAAAGTTGGTGGGTATTCCGAAAACTTGCATGGCAGACCACGTGAGGATACGACACGAAACCTAATTATTCAATGTTTTCAGGCTCTCAATGGTGTACCATTATAATCGACTACGTTTGTAATATGAATGCCCACCCACAGGAAAATAAACCTCATTCTTCTGGTCAACGAAAACTGGGACACATTTTTTTGACGGCCTTGCAGCGATTGAAGCGTTGACGCTTATCGGTTCTTCAGTATGTAATACGTCAATGAGAAATCCACTAAAGTGTCGACTACCGAATTATGGCGCGTAAATGTTTATTGCAAGGTAACTCTGCAACAAAGGGACCAGAAGGTATTCCCCACTGTTTTGTGGGGTTTAAATACATATCCAAAATTGATTCCTAAAACACATTCACGGGATTCTCGTGATACTATATCCTGGATGCATCCGGAACATCAGTACTGCATTCTTTGATTTATCTAATTTAGTTTCACCATATGTTTGAGCTGTTTCTCCTGTTATATATCTTAGCTCGACAGATGATCTTATTACAAAACTTGAAAAACTTCCTGTCCACCTTAATGATGCAATTCAAGGTAACTGTTTTGTCGTCGGATTGGTTGTGCGCGGTGACCGTCTGGGCCGATGTGGTTGTGTGCATACATCTGTGACCATGCTGTCTACTTGGGCACTGACCGTACGTCTGCCCACTGCACCTGTTAACGTGCGCGTCGTTTCTCACTGATCAATCATGCGATCACTTAGACAAAACGTTCGATGCACATGCCGACTCATGCACTTGCTATCGCTTTCCGTCTACTCTCGTATGGAGTAGATGCTCGCGCTTAGTCTGCCTGCTACAATACATGAACTACTTTACAAACTGCCTCTTAGACTTAAGGGATATGACGGTTATCAACCGACTACTCGTAATGAAATATAAGGTGCCTTAATTGCCTTGTACAACTTTACTATCAACCCACAAGAGTTCTGACAGATTTTACCGTCTCAGTTTCCATACTTACGAAAGTAACATTCGATCCGATCCCAGTCGACTTCTATCTTCACCGAAGACTGTCGGCTAACTGCGCTTCTACGCTGGCCCATGGACGACTTAGTTCAGGTGTTTCTCAAGCATACCCCGCAAAACAGAACCAACGTTGGTTCTAATCTCAGAATTTATTTGCGGGAACTAACAAACGTAAAATACACTGCCGATTGATTGGGTGATTATTTCTGTTCGTTCCCAATCAAACCTCCTCCAACTCCGATGGGAAATTAATCTCCTCTATGTTACGCTAAAACAAAGCGGGCGTTGCTCGACGTCCTGAACAACCAACGCGTGATTATGCCTATAAATCGGGGAACGCCGACCATCTTTTAAATTAACCCTTCCATTTTCAAACAGCATTTGCCGAATTTCTTTTCATCACAATGCAGTGGATTCTATTTACCATCCAACGGTCTGTTCAGCCGATACAGCGGAAAACGGCATTTTCTGTCTGCTCAAGTGTAATTGTGCGCCCCTGTTCAGACATGTATCGCACGATGATTAGCCAACACAGATGGCTGAGTCGAAATGGATAGTACTTCATATACTGTCGTTACGATGAATTGCTCTAGGTTGTGACAAACAAACATTTCCATATTGTAAGTTCTTCACTACGTAAAGGAGGGAGATTTGTTACAAAATGCAAATCGCTCGAACCATTCACTAGCTGTGAGAAACGAACGGCTACTTATGATCAATTTACAATTCCTCCTACATTTTGCTCTGCAGGTTTACTCGATCGAACTTCTGGCCGTCTCCTGATTAAGAAAATGAAAATGTCCATTTTGCTGACGTGATACAGACTAGAACTCTTCTCAGACGTCAACTGTACTGTAAATAAGGAAGATTGATGAATAAAAATTAGATGAAGGATTTTGTTCTTCGAGTATTCTCCAGCAGGTGTTTTCCAGCCGAAATAAACGGGTTGAATGTGGCTTACATTATCACATTTTTAACCGTTGAAAGTGTGAAACTGGCAAGACAGCGGTACTTATTGGTTGTTGTCAAATGGCTCACAGTTTTCCATTACAATAATGGTGTTCGTTGGATGAATGCATGTAGTAATTCGACATATAAATGTTGTTACTGTTGTTTACGTTACTGTTGGAGATATGATAAAACCTCAGACCGGTTGGTTTCCGGATACAGCAATAGGGATTTTTGTTAGGCAATCAGTTTTTTCATTTTGTTAACGTTTCGTACAACGATTCAGAGGACCAAGAGTGCAACCATCGGTTGATGGCACTCATGCAGGAAATCGGCCGCACTGAGTTCACAATCTGTTTCGTTATCAAATTGGTCACATTTACATTTAACGTGATACACCTGTCGTTATCGAGTGCGCTCTTACGCGCCATGTTCTGCTTCAGGGCGTTTGGTCAGATCATAACAACTGGCGATAATCAGTTGCAGATCATCACTGTCGTCATTAGTTGAAGGAGTTCAGAAACTTCTCAAGCAGCAAAATTAAATCACTCATTTGAGGTTGAATGAATCCACGATGCAGAAAATGGCAGTGCAGCAGAGCTCAGTAGTTATAACCGCAGTGTCCGCAACAAAATATCTGGCCAACAACATACCGGGCTATAATTATCAATCGGACAGCGAGATCACGTTCAAAGATTGATTCAGGTATTCTGAGGACCCATTCCGTGGGGATTCAGCGAACCTAGACGACGGTGCCCAAGTTCTACTTTTACGCAAGCTTGACCCGACGGAACACATTCATTACTGTAGCTATGTTTTGCCAAATAACCCACGTGAATGATCACTCCCAGATAGGGTACAGTGTTTGCCTCTCGTTTTTAGCGAGCGAATGTCATCTTTCAACACTCGATTTAATTGCTTACAACTTAGGAAGCAAAATACTCTGAGTACTTTGTAACATTCGCTGGTGTGATCAATCGTGGGTGTGAGCAATTCATGCTGTCAAATCTCACCAGTGATCAGTTTAAGGCGTCCGCTGCTGATACCCGTACGTACACCTTAAGGCAGCTAGAAAAAAACCTAGACATAACGCTACATATTGTGGCAGGTTGGTGTTAACGATTAACATGTATTAAAAAGCTACACTGGATTGATCAGGAACAGGCTCCGATGTGTGTCATCACTAAAACCGAAATTACCCTGACAACAGAATTCTCATCGGTGATACTGAACTTGCGTTGGATTTATGGAGAGTGACATTTTACGCGAGGTTGACAATTTTGCAATTATAAATGTCAAAGATGCGGAAAACGTGGACATGATTAGGTTTGCTGTGGAACAGCACCCTCATTCGGGCGTTTGCGAGAGCCCACAGGGATGACGACGTATTATATCTGTCCTTTCAACGCTGTCCTCGCAGCGTTCGGTGGTGTCATACTGAATAACAAAAGTGTGTTGAAATTTTACCGAATGGTACGAAAGTGCGTCTATAATTTGGCATAGCCTCGGATCTTACTCTGGTTTCAGAGGAAACTTGGTAACATTTATACAGACCAACCATGTGGCACGGAAAGCCAACCAACCATATATCACCCCGAATTAATTATGTCCATTCGATGGAAAGACCGCGTTGGACAACTTCTGATTTGTTTTCCCAACGGTTAACATGTGAGTTTTATCTTAGTACTTTCCATGCTACGGACATTTGTTACACTGTAAACGATCTAAAGTTGAATTTGTTAGGTATTTACTAGGTCGATAAACCAGTGTAGTGAGGAATAGCGATCATGCTATACTACTCACACCACTGCTATTCAGTAGTGGAACCAGAGCATATATTTTGACATCGAAGTAGCCGCAGGAGAAATATAAGAAGAAACGTTGGAGTGCGGCATGCATGTTGTCTTGTTGAAGCGCATAACTCACGTGTTGCTTTGCTGAGTGGGTAACCCTTGTACCGTCCGCGTTTTTTGGCTCACAACAATGGGAGGGTTCGATGCATAATCAGTTCCGTCCAGTTGTTGGAATTATGATTGTCTACCATACGTCCAGTTCATCATTCAGGGATGAAGACTTAAAACCAAGAGTTGTTCCACTGTTGCAGTGAATCGTGCCAAAACCTTCAAGAAGTTGGTCTTGGTCGGTGTATACAGTTAAGAGCTACCTCATAAATTCAGTCAGCTGCAAAACCAGCATATGGACCATAAAGACCGTTTCCATATGCAACTACTGTTTCGATGGAAGATGAATTGGACCGACCGGAGCGACTGGGAGTCGTCAATTCGACAAAATATTCGACTTGGTTCACACCACTGATAACAGTCAAAAGGCTCGCTATGATTATGTGATGACTTCCCAATTCGAAATCCAAACAACCAGATGCTACACTGTGCAAATAATATAATATATGATGAGTTAGTACGTTATTCGTTAATGAATAACTGTAATCGTATGTAATTTTTTGATGCACATGACACCATAGGGCACAAATACGAGTGAACAATGATAGCAAGGAAATTTGGGCAAAATGTCGGGTTACCCGGAGTTCAGGATGCGCCGCGCAATCCATGGACCTATTTTCCAGTTGTATGCTGAATATGTAATCCATTTGTCATAACGGTTGACTGCGTGCCTAGTCCTCTTGTGAAACACAACGTTTACTTGATAAGAACTATTTTTGCACCGTAACTAAAGAGAACCTATCACTTGTATTTTAATTAATGTGTACAGTTTATTCCGGCCTGAAGTGCAATGAACCTTTAATCAAGATTGTGGTTGCCAGATTTACGATGTAGCCGCTGACGAATAGCTGCGCACTACCCTCATTGGAAGCAAGTGCGTCAACTCTCTGGTGTATGGTTGGACGTTGTCACCTTTGATTCCCATCTACTGGATGATTATACTATGCACACTGTGAAGACAGTGTAGTCTCACTTGTTCTCACGCCAAACGAACTTCGATACTGTACCACCACTATCAGGGAACGGGTTGTCCACAACGTTTTTAAATTCTCCTAACTATCGTATAGCGTCCGGGTGTAATATGGTAGAGTATCAAACACTGTGACATTGTTTCTATACACCGTCATCGACATATCATTTGTAGAGCGCCGTTAGCTCAATTCACTTGCAATCCCTTACTGTTTTTTAGATGACCAACAACGATACTACTTAGTAGGTTCTGACCGAAGCTAATACGAGCACGGGTCAACAGCTCCTGGACTAAACACAATAATGGAACGTATCTCAAATACTTATTGACAGCTTCAAAATCCGCTGTCTGTTTCCGCATAGGTGTATCTTACTTATCTGGCATGCAACGTTATGTTCAGCAAAATGTCAATTACTCACATACAAGAATACACTACTACGTAAAGCATTGCTGTTAATTACACGTGAGACGCGATATTTCGGAATAAAGTGATACCGAGTCTGCACCAGGATCTACCATGACAAACGCACATGCAGCCCAAGCTCCAAAGGACGCAAAGAAGTGACGTTCAGGATTGTCACACAACAGCCTATTCACTTTGAACCAACTGTACTTCTGTTGGTCTTCTGTAGCACAACAATCCGTTTTATCATGATAAGGCTTAAAACATGTATGACTCATCCTTCTATGAGATTGTCCAAAAAGGGATACGTAAACCCCACGTACTAAAGCAATGAGATTTTTACAATTGTTCAGTACTGCTATGCAGTGCAGTGCCGATGATGATGATGATGATGATGATGATGATGATGATGATGATGATGATGATGATGATGATGATGATGATGATGATGATGATGATGATGATGATGATGATGATGATGATGATGATGATGATGATGATGATGATGATGATGATGATGATGATGATGATGATGATGATGATGATTATACACATCTAGATGGTAGGCGCCTGTACAAAACACGAACGGCATTGTATGGTAATGGTTGAAAACTGTTCCCTGCGTGTGTTGACTTCTACTTGTAGATTGGTTGCAGAAAGAACAATCCTTTAGAAAACCTTGTCACCGTTTTCCTTTGCTTAATGATTCCGGGAATAGACAGCAGATATTGATGATTCTCTGAGTCTACGTTTACACTCATTGGTAAGTCATCACATAATCATAGCGAGCCTTTTGACTGTTATCAGTGGTGTGAACCAAGT
>LOND01010238.1:0-11453 GCA_014220965.1 Paragonimus kellicotti
GGTTGATTGACGAGGAATTCGCATACAACGGTTTGCTACGAGCTGTGACTTCTTCACAATACGTTCGCATCGACCAGTCTATACATTTTCCAGTATTCCCACATGTCTACGTCCATTTGCTGGGTAGACCGTGATAGGATTGAGTAGAGTTATTGTCACCATTAAAGATAGTTTGCATTTCACCCTATCATGCATACTTGGAAGAAGCAAATACCACTTAATTCCGTACCGCTTTTATCAACACTCATTTCACGCATTCGCTAATCAACAATTCACATTTCAGAGGTACCAAGTTGTTGAGTTCGTGGATCGTGCATAAGTCATGGATAACGCAGCCAGGATTTACGCTTTGGCCCGGACTTGCGTCAACAAAACATCACCGATTGTTTTGGAGTATTAAAAGCACGCACGGGTTATAAACTGTACAAGGTCAAAATGCATCGTGCAACAAGTATCACTTTTCCTTTCACCTCCCATTTTCTAGATCAGCTGCATTGAACCAATTAACAAAGGATTCTGAACAGTACTTCGGCATACCATCATCTGACGCCATGGATATAATGGATAGTGCTGGCAAACGCAAACGGTAAGATGAACTCACATTATTCACAACTTGCAGACAACCAATCGTCCGTTTCGACTTCACCTATGAATTCGGGGAGAAACGTAAACCGACGGTTTATCGACATCGATTATTTCCACCTTCTCCATTGAGAATACCCCAATTATTATCGTCTCCAAAACGGTGTACGCTGGGATCATTGGAAAATGTATCCAGCTTTTTCCACTCCATCGCTCCTAGGTTTGTACAAAGTCAAATTGAATGAGAAGTATTCAGCTCTATCATTATCAGTCCGCCAGCGACACACACAGATGCGACGTGCGCGAAGGAAATTTTGAATGAAATCAAAGAGTTGAAAAGTAGGTCCTTATAAGCGATAGTAACGTTATTTAACAGGTGTAATGGAAAACGTCGTAATGCAAAATGTAAGAATGCGTGAGGAACTGTACGCCCTACGGTTGGAAGAAATGTGTTGCGATTCTAACACGCTGCTGCTGGCCCATCCACAAACCAACTGTTTCCGGTGCGCTTCCCAATGAAAACCGTTGAGGACATACAACTGCTGAACGTAAAAATGGGAGATGTCACATCATACAAGCAATTGGTATGTTTCATTTTTCTAGTTCATAGTACCAAGGTAACCCCACAACCAGTATCTTTCTTATCGGTGTAGACATCGACAACGTGAATGCACTCTGATGTGATGAGAACATCATCTGACTGCACTAATTAACGAAAGAGGAGTCAATAGACGTGTATTAAGCTGTACGCCTTTGACTACAGCTAGTGTCGGTATGCAAAACTAAAGCCAATCATCACTTCTCCAACGCAGAATCCGTTATGGAGAAGGCGTATCCCGGCGTTTCGCACTCGAATATTAAGGGGGCCATTCAATGATGGATCCAGAAGGCCAGGTTGAAAGCAGTTAAAGGAACTGACGACGCAATTGCCGATGTTTCAGGATTTTGATCCTGGATGGTTTATTGTTACTAAGAGTGTTGTTATAGTGAATAGTGCTTCAATAATGTATTTTCACTGCCCTATCTATTCAACTATTGCCTTGCATGAGTTGATGATGTATCCTGCTCATTAGCTGCGACATTCAACTTCTGATGCGTACAAGAAAACTTGTTTTTGTGAGGAGTGAAATCTGCACAAGTTCAACGGAATCTTCGACACATCACATGGATCATGAATGAATCTCCTATTTTCTGAAAAACTGTAGGGTCTTCACGAATGTGCGAATGAGTTATTCCATCATGCTTACATCTAGCTGAGATATTCCACTCTAATGCGCCCTAAAACTTGGTTCATTGCAGATTTCAGGTCTGAATAATAAGTTGTTGAAGATATTGACGAAGAACGGGACATTCATTTCAATACGTGCGAACACTTGCAACTGTCTGCAATATACTTGTTTTTGCTACAAAAATTGTTTGATCACAATGGTTTTTTTGATAATTCCTGTTATGTATTCCTTGTTGGTCAGTTGAAGCAGACAGAAGTTTTTTGATCGCTGTCGGGTATATAGGCCATTCAAACTGTACAGCCCAATGTCAAAACCATGGCAACACGACGAGTTGGAACTTCGGCACTAACGCACGCCAAGAATACAATCACAAGATTACTATCACAAACGTACACACAGACTCACATTGAAAAGTTGCTAGTTTCCGTTAAGGCCCATCGACATGGCATTGACAACACACCCGAATTAACCGTATGTGCGCTTTCCTTGGAGTTTTCGACCATTTTCGAGCACATGAACATCCCAAGCCACACATGTGAGCATTGAGCAGACTTTGAAAATATTTCCGACAGCTATAATTAATTCGTCTGGGAAGCTTCGTTTGTTATACAGTTATTCTGGTTTTTCAGATAGTAAATGAAGAAAACCCGGTTAACCACATTGCATGTGTTTCTCAGTCTTTATATGTTTGATAGAAGAACCCAAATCATATTATCCTTACTATAATTACATCTACACTAATATATAATAAGTATGTACTCCATACAGAATAGGCATGTGGAACAGACGAGGATTCAGCACAATGAATATCGTCTGAGAACACTCTTATACAGCAAGACCGCATGAAAATTAACATTACGCGTCTGACTGCCAGTTCGATCAAAATAGTTTACTATTCCAATTAATAATTAAAGTTAAATAGTTTATACGAAGAACGAAAATGTCTCAATCTTACAAGTTTGCCTCGTTGGACGCGTTCCCGGACAGTACGAAGGACCAACGAAATTCTCTCCTGGTAGACTTCTGAAAACGTGCCATAGCTTAAACTTGTTGGGAAGATATGTCTGCACTTACTGGAGATTATCGTTCACGTATAACAGACTGTATGATGATTGTCTTCCTCGTGGCAGTCAACACTATTGTGGGGTAGAATTACGAAATGCGTCTCCAAGTCGATTTCGGTCACCATCTCTCTCATTTTCACTTCCTTCTTCTTCCTCCTCCGGTTTTGGGTTTGTTGTTCTTGTTGCTTATTTCAATGGTCTGTATTCGAAGGAGCATGAGTGACAACTCGAGCGTGACGGCACAACCCTAAATTTCTATAAATTTTGTTCTAATCTTACCCACAATAGTGTTGACTGCACGAGGAAGACAATCAGATCATAAATGATCTGTTATAGTGACGATAAATCTCCAGCTAAGTGCAACATATCTCCCAAAATTGCAAACTATTGACTTGTCAGAAGTCGTCCAGAGAATTTCTTAGCGTGCATCCTTACTTCCGGAAAGCCCGTCCAACGAGGCAAACTCTGTAAGATTGATGAACATTTTCGTTCATCGTAAAACTATTATATTAATTAT
Organism: Paragonimus kellicotti; assembly: GCA_014220965.1. NCBI lineage: Eukaryota > Metazoa > Platyhelminthes > Trematoda > Plagiorchiida > Troglotrematidae > Paragonimus > Paragonimus kellicotti. The sequence continues at coordinate 3,393 of LOND01010238.1, forward strand.
TAAATTGAATTAGACTATTTTGATCGAACTGGCAGTCGACGGCGTAATGTTTAGTTCATCGGCTGCTGTTAATAGAGTGTTCTCAGATCTGATGAGTTCAAATTGTGGGCTGGAATCCTCGTCTGTGTCACATGCTATTCTGTATGGAGACATACATTTATATATGTGTATATGTATATGTACATATAGGTATGTATATAGATTTGGGTTCTTCCTATCAACAATAGACTGAGAAACATTGCAATGTGTTAACCGGTTTCTCATTTACTTTATCTGAAAACCCAGATACTTGTAAACAAACGAATCTTGGCCCGACGGATTAATTATACTGGTTTCGAATATATTTCAAAGTCTCTCAATGCGTCCACATTGTGGCTGGGATGTTCAGTGGACGAAAATGTCAAACCATCAAGGAAAGCGCAACATACGGAATTCGGGTGTTGTCAATTGCCATGTGGTATTGGCCTTTACGAAACTATCAACTCTTAACTGGAGCTGTTGGTATGCGTTTTGTGATGTAGTAATCGTGATTGATTCTTTGGCGTGCGTTAGTGCCAGTAATTCAACTCGATCGTTGGCATTTTTGGAACATTGGGCGTGTACACTTTTGAATGCCTAATATACCCAACGACGATCAAAACTTCTGTCTGCCTTCAACGACCGAACAACGAAATTCATAAATCCAGGAATTATCAAAAAAACCATTGTGATCAAACAATTTTTGTAGCAAAAACAAGTATATTGCAGACAGTTGCAAGTTTGCACATTTAGGCAATGAATTGTCCGTTACACCTCTGTCACATATCTTCAAACAACTTATCTAATTCAGCCGAATCTGCAATGAACAAGTTCTTAGGCCATTAAGGTAGAATATCTCAGCTAGCTATAGTAAGATATACAGTGAATAAATCATTCGACATATTGGCAGTTGAGAACCCACAGTTGTTTCAGAAAATAGAGGATTCATTCATGATCCCATGTGATGTATGTCGAAGATTCCGTTGAACTTGTGCAGATTTCACTCCTCACAAAAACAAGTTTTCTTGTACGCATCAGAAGTTGAATGTCGCAGCTAATGAGCAGGATACGTCATCAACTCATGCAGCAGTCGAATAATAAGGCACGTGAAAATGTACAATTTATATGAAAGGCAATATTTACACTAACAACAACACCCTTAGGTTTAACAATAAACCTCCAGGATCAAAATCCTGAAACGTCGGCAATTGCGTCGTCAGTTCCTTTAACTGCTTTCAACCTGGCCTTCTGGATCCATCATTGAATGGCCTTAATTCGAGTGAAACGCCGGGATACGCCTTCTCCATAACGGATTCTGCATTGGAGAAATGATGATTGGCTTTAGTTTTGCATACCGACACTAGCTGTAGTCAAAGGCGTACAGGATTGATACGCGGTATGACTTCTCCCTAGAATTTCGGTCAGTGATGTCTCAGCCATCAGGAGTGCACAAAGACCAACGGGGTGGAGCTCACTCGACAAGCCACCTCGACCCGAAGTACAACCGCCGCGATCACCTTTGTAATCTCATCCAAAGATAATGACTTATGATTTCCATTAACTCTAGCGAGCAGGCCAACGAGCGCCCAAACCACACCACCGGCCACCACGCCCCAAGCACCACCAAACAGAACATACCGTCGATGTGCTCACCAACGTTGTGCAGACAATTACTTGGGTACTATGAACTAGAAAAATGAAACATACCAATTGCTTGTATGATGTGACATCTCCCATTTTTACGTTCAGCAGTTGTATGTCCTCAACGGTTTTCATTGGGAAGCGCACCGGAAACAGTTGGTTTGTGGATGGGCCAGCAGCAGCGTGTTGGAATCGCAACACATTTACTTCCAACCGTAGGGCGTACAGTTCCTCACGCATTCTTACATTTTGCATTACGACGTTTTCCATTACACCTGTTAAATAACGTTACTATCGCTTATAAGGACCTACTTTTCAACTCTTTGACTTCATTCAAAATTTCCTTCGCGCACGTCGCATCTGTGTGTGTCGCTGGCGGACTGATAATGATAGAGCTGAATACTTCTCATTCAATTTGACTTTGTACAAACCTAGAAGCGATGGGGCGGGAAAAACTGGATACATTTTCCAATGATCCCAGCGTACACCGTTTTGGAGACGGTAATAATTGGGGCATATTCTCCAATTGGAGAATGGGTGGAGAATAATCGATGTCGATAGGATAAACCGTCGGTTTACGTTTCTCCCCGAATTCATAGGTGAAGTCGAAACGGACGATTGGTTGTCTGCAAGTTGTGAATAATGTGAGTTCATCTTACCGTTTGCGTTTGCCAGCACTATCCATTATATGCATGACGTCAGACGATGGTATGTCTGATAACTGTTCCAGAATCCGTTGGTAATTGTATGCCAAATGCAGCTGATCTGGAAAATGGGAGGTGAATGGGAAAGTGATACCTGTTGCACGATGCATTTTGACCTTGTACAGTTTAGAACCCGTGCGTGCTTTTATACCGTCCAAAAACAATCGGTGATGTTTCGTTGACGCAAGTCCGGGCCAAAGCGTAAATCCTGGCTGCGTTATCCATGACTTATGCACGATCCACGAACTCAACAACTTGGTACCTCTGAAATGTGAATTGTTGATTAGCGAACGCGTGAAATGAGTGTTGATAAAAGCGGCACGGAATTGGTGGTATTTGCTTTCTTCCAAGTATGCATGATAGGGTGAAATGCAAACTATCTTTAAATGGTGACAATGACTCTTTACACTGAATCCTATCACGGTCTACCCAGCAAATGGATGTAGACATGTGGGAATACTGGAAAATGTATAGACTGGTCGATGCGAACGTATTGTGAAGAAGTCACAGCTCGTAGCAAACCGCTGTATGCGAATTCCTCGTCCATCAACCCCGCTTATCACTGCGGGTAATCCATTCACCAAAACCGAGTTGTTAGGTTATTCCTCGCTATACAGGACGCCTTCGTGTAGAAACTGACCCTTTCTGTTGGTTGCAATCGGAATGACTGTTGACCGTGCATCATCCACCACTACACTGCCCTTTTGCAGCGGTATTTGCATCCTCTAAATTATGCGTCGAAAAATGTGTGCTGCTGGCATATTGAGAGATCGCACGAACCCGCGTGAAGTTCTCATATACGACTCAAATGGAAGGCGGAATAAGAGTCCAGCGGCCCATGCAACCTAACGTCTGCACACAGATGGCTGGCACAGTGGAAGTTGAACACTAGCTCGGACTCACCATAGAGACCAGCGAACTGAACCAATGTTTTCTGCAACAATGATTCCACATAATCAACATAGTGCAGACACCAATTTGGGGAGCACACAGAAATTAATGGAAGTTCAGGAAAGTTCCATACATGTTGTCGTCCAATATTCCGCTCAACGCTCGACTGAGAAATGCTCTTGTGGATGTATCGTCAACCACGCAATTCAAAACCACCTGCACATGACGGTTATACGTTGACAGCAACAAACCAGCAAGTGATCTATGGGGATGTGTCCGAGAATGTCGTCGTATCAATGAGCAAGCAACGGAATCTGGAAAGTTAGACGATTACTAATCGGAGAGCCCATGTGAAAGTTAGTCATTTCGAAATTGTGTTGTGTTGTACCACCAAACAAAAGAGCTCATCATTACATTTAATTTACCAAATATTATCTATTCATTAGGTGAACTCCAGAAATGTTTGTATGCCTATCGCTTGATAGAGTTGGTGATTTAATTTCAATTGCGAATCTCTTGAGGCTTCAACAAAATGCACGAAGAAAACCTGTCCGCTTACATTGCATTTGTGCGCTGATGGACTACCAATCGGCGTATGGCTTTGTATACCGGATGAAGCCAACTCAACTACCATGTTTGATCGTATACTGGCAATCGATGGATCTCTTCGAATCACCTACTATGAACGATCTCTGGTAGCCTAACGTAAGTGATCTCAACAACGTGTTAATTTCAATCTAACACACCGTCGTTTATTTTGAAACACACTGGTGTGCAAAAAAATGAACTTCTCAAATTACTGAGTTGAGGAAAGACATGTCAATAACTGAATGAAGGTATGGATCTATTAACTTCTCCGGTTTCTCTACTTTCGTGACCGTGATTCGGTTTAGTAGCAACGTTTACTCTGTAAGGCCTATTGAGCCGCATGGTACTTGGTAACTGAGCTAGCTGCAATCACTGTGGAGAGGATTGATCTACTCATCTACTGCATCCTGAGGTACGTCATACGCACCATGATGAAATGTGCCCAAAACGTTGGTTGTCAACTTTCATGTGACTGATCGCCTTCATGCATCTCGTAAGAATCACCTACTGACAAAATTGACACTTCCGTGGAAAGTTTATTTTCAACGAACAAGCCATTAACTGACTTGATGCATTGGTTTGAAGTCGAATGTGGTAAAACTATCTCATTTGCAGATGAATTGCGACGACTTCAAACCACATTCCACATTCCATACTGTCAAATGTTTTCGATCTTTTACACCGAGTGCCCGATATATAATTATGCAGGTGTTGAGCATCCGCTCGAAAATCTATCAACGTCACATCGTTACCAGTAACAACGGTTGTTCAACAAGGATCAATCACGTGTTGCTTGAAAACTGGAAAACGCATCATCTCAACTGAACAGTATATGAGTAACTTTGCAACACTTCAATGATATGAAATGTGCAACTATCCCACAAACGCGTGAGCATTCAATATATTCTGTAGCTAATCAGACATCAAATTAAACTAGGGGACCAGAAATCCAGATTAACTGACATAGTTGATGGGCAGGCGCCATTATCAAAAAAATCAGAAGTGACATTTATGGGTGTGTAGCTATAGTGAATTTGCGTGAAGTAACCACATAAAACAGATACTATTACTGAAATGCAGCAGTGATTAGACACTACTAGTGAAAAACACAATTATACTGAGATGTGTGATGCAAAACTGTCATACCAGTGATAACTAACACAAAACTGGATCACTCAACTAGGTCGAAGTGTATTCAAAGTGAAGTCACAGCTTAGCAGTAGTGTCACGACATTCGTTTTGCGAGATTGTTCCATCGAAGGGTCGACGTATGCGAGTGACTAACCGTTCAGCTGTGTCTTCCAATGCCTACAAGATGAGCATTTGACTTCATGTTGATCACTGCATATGGGGGGGCGGGGGGGGGGGGGGGCGCCGAACTTTCTGATTTTCAATGACCAGTGCCAATAATCATTTCGAACAGGTCTGTTACGTCTGTCACTTTCAATTGATGATCTTGCGAATAGCCCAACTGAGACAGATCTACATCTCCGAAATCAGTCAATTCACCCCTTGATCTACTCGATCACTGATGAGTGATTGGAGATCTGGCTAAATTCCACGTGAACGTCAATCATGAATATGAAACTCAAGTCTGGTAATTCGTTTCAAGTGAGGCTGGCTGGAAATTCAATCTGAATCTGAAGGCTTGTATAGTTGTTTGTGGGGCACTCTTAGTCGAAGTGATTTCAGTTAGCTTCAGCTGTTTGAGTATGCCACGACAATTTGCACAATAATGTCCTGGGTATGAAGTTACTCATTCTGGTAGACGTTGCCTCTGCGGATGAAACCAATGAAAATTTCAGTAAGTCATTCAGTTGACATTGTCTAATCAAGCTTCGCAATATTCCATGGGCTGTATTTTGAAGTAACGTTAACAAGAAGTATGGTGGTTGTGCACACGGCTGACTGTCATCCTAACGAACTCCGCAGGATGTGAAATTATTCTTGAACAATCATTCCGATTATGTCATACTCATAGCAGTGGGACTGTCGAGTCGATTCATATTGTGTTGCTGAATCAGCATTTGAGAGATCCTCGATGAACCAAATAGGTATGTATGAAGGATGTGACGAAGCCATCTAACGTTCATTTCAGTGTTTCACACATAGAAAACAGTACAATGTTCCACATAGACTTATGTTTCACAGTAGATCATTTTCTACGAGACATACAATCCAACTGATCAGCATCCTCCGTTGCTTCGACCAACTCCAACTTCGATGGTATTAGTTCATTCCACGTTCTGGAATTTATCGTGCTATATTCGTATTGAAATCTTAGTTGTCTCCTTGCTTATTGGTACTCGGAGAAAACAGTGGACGCAATATATAATTTGTAGATTGTTGTTTTATTATCGTTATACATTTGCACAGGGGTGTTCATATACATGGATTCATAAAATAGCTTTCAGCTCTAGTTGTTACGAAGGTCCACACTTTATTTTAGTTCGAGTCGAGTCTCGCTAACGTCCTCATTCATACTCGCTGAAGTATTTCCCGATCCACAATTTTGTTGACATCACACTCACTCATACGTTTACCTTCATTGCCAGCGAATGAGTTAGAATCAGTGCTGATTGTGGAAACTAAATAAATGGAAACTACTCAGAAAACATTCACTCTGGAAAGTTACACTTATTAACCCATCAAATATCTGGCTAATTCGAAGAAACTCTACTTAGCATCATAATAGATGACTGAAGAGAAAAAATTTATGCGCATGATTTAGTAGGTCTCTAAAGTAAAGTTACAATACGGTCAACTATTTCACCAACGGTCAACTCAAATGTGTTCAATCTGAATGAAACGTGGCGATCAGAAATGCGTCTGTGCCATACACTCAGTCTGTACAATTTCCGTCAGCGTGTGTGTCTATTAATAATTGTTCTCTACAATCATCTCAAAAGTCCCTGCATGCTGAAACTGGTAAATGGAATGTGTTCAATTGATTGATCCTCGTGCGGTGAGCTCAACAGATATACGCATTCAATTCAATAATTATCGACTGACTGTGTGTGCTCTGTCAGCACCAGCTTGCAACACCAGTCCGTTTATTCCGCTGGACAATTTTGCTGTAGTAATTTCAATACTGCCGTTTTCCAATAAGTTCGGTATTTTATTTGTTGTTATTCTCGCAACGATCGGACAGAAACCAATATGAACTGGTTGCTCAGCGAATGAATTATGAGTTTTCGGTTACGATTTTCTTACCCAGCATGAGTATTGTGTTGTCATATCAGTAGTGGTTACAGTATAACGTATTACATTGAGTGTGTGTTTGTAATAATCAAGTATGAGCTGATGGGCATATGTCTCATGTCCTCCGAGGGGCACAAAATCATTAGCCACATTCAGCGTTTGAGTTTATGAGTTTGCAGTCACAATATCAGATAGATGCAAAAATACCATATCTCGAGATTAACAAAAACCAGCGAATACTACACGGTACTACAAACAATAACATAGTTCATTTAATTTATCTGGAACCAAACCGAATTGAAGCAGGTTGCGCGCACAAACAACGAACCACGAATAGCATAGCTGGTGCCATAACAACCTGATTGCTAGATGATGCACGAAAACTTATAATGCTAGGAATTATTCTTCGGAACAGTCATCCTCTATTCCAGCAGGAAACACATACAAACACGAATGTTAGTTAGGTTGTGCACAATGACAATGAATTCTGCTACCCCGTCAGTGTTAGTCGTTATACCCTCAAATTGACACAAAACTGATTTGCTAGAGTGCCTCACACAGAGACCGTAATTTGAGAGGAAGGCTGAGTGGTCAAATAAATTGCTCAACGTTAGTTGAGATCCTTCGTCTAGTGGAAAGTGTGTGCCAAACTGTTTGCATTGCTAACAGCAGTTTGCAACAAAGTGTTTGTACACATCAATCTTGGCATGTGTTAAAGGTAAGGTAGTTCGATTCTATACCTCAATTGGTCTCAGAGACATCAGGCGGCATTCAATGCGAGCATTGGTACGGCTGAATTCTGGAATCCCGGGGGGGTTACTCACAGATGAATAATCAGGATTTCTTCGGTTGTCAAATTTGTTTCTACTCACTGAACAGCTAACAGATCAAATATGAATTGGTTTAAACATGCTCTACATCATCCGTTTACCAGTATTCTCATACAGTTTTCATGGACGACGTGACCACACTTCCTTGGGAAAATTGAAACAAATCTCATAATTCGAGAGAAAGCCTG
>LOND01010239.1:3376-15166 GCA_014220965.1 Paragonimus kellicotti
GTGTAACCGGTACGACAGGCATGCTAGTACCTATTGAGCGTGACGATTCCTGGGCGCCGGCCACCACTGACGCATACAGTCTTTTTTGATCACTTGGCTTGCGTTCAGGATGGGTTGTCACACCCTGAGTAGGGTGGTGCTCGATGGCGTTGGCAGCGATGTTATGGAGCATGGATCTATTACACGCTGGCTCGCCAGCTGCGGCTGTCGAAGTGCCAGTGGTGTCTGCTTGACCAGCGAATAGCTTCCCAGAGGAGCGACAGCTGTCGCAGTTGAGTTGAATGCAGTCGAGATTGGCTGCGCTGAGTGCATGGTACAGCTCTGCAGAGACGCCAAGGCAAGCAATGTGGAACCATGTATTACAGCCGAAGCATTGTAGCGCATGGTCTTTTACGCGGACGATTTTGGTGCACAAGCGGCAAATGGAGCGTTTCACCATTTTGCAACGAAGGCAAGTCGCCGTAGCCAGGAGGTAAGCAAGCTAGGACAGTGCCTAAATGGTATGATACGCGATACTGATAGTGTCGTATACAGTTACAACAGATATGAAAATTTGGAGATTAATGGCATGTGAAAAAGACTTATGCTTTTAGCTAGCTACTAGACTTTTACAGAACCAAAAATCAAAAGTAGCAACACTTATCTTCTGTTGTCAGAAATTAAATACCTCAGGCCGTTACTGGGATATACGTCGGCGTGGAATTTAAACAATTCTCCGCGCGCTCACGCAGCTACAAGGCCAATAAATACTGACCAGTTTTTGGTGTAAATTCGTTCGGCGGCCAATTACACTGCCTATCCGGAGTCTGCCTTGTCTGTGTTTTCATTGGTGCTTTTCGGTGATTTCAACGATTTGTTCACGGGTTCGAGGTTAGAGACCCAATTCAACCGGATCTGTAACATGCAAGCCAGCCGCTTCTGTTCTGATTGTCCGTCACACTTACGGACCGATTTTGGGGCAACGTGGAGACACCGGGGGACAGCGTTCTTCCGAAGGAGGGGTTCCAACAACAATCCTGTAAAAGGAAACAATACAGACAAGCATGAGCCAAAGGCCCAGTAAGCCATGCACACGACTTACACAAACGGAAACTAAAACGGCGTCAACAACACAGCAGCACGCCTCGTCACACAATTCAAATTTAACCTGTGCGCGCCTGCTGGTTTCGATCGCACGTTACAGATCCAGTCAGTTTGTCCGTTTCGATGTCAGCGGTTTTCTGTTGACCTGAAAGGCAGTCATTGAAAACAGGGTGTAGCACCGCTCTTGGGGGTTTCAGAGAATACCGAGAACACAGTAAAGTACTAATCTGATAGAAAAGAACAAAATACTAATCTAACAACTTAAGTAAGTGAGAATCTAATAACACTTTGAAACGGTCCCTAGAAGAGCAGCTAACAACCTCTAATGGAAGGTCGTTCCAGTGGTTGATAACCCTGTAAGAGAAGAACTGTTGCCTAAGGAAGGTTCGGGGTCGAAGCTTATGGAGCTTCTTGTTGTGACCCCTCCGACTGTTATCGACTACTGGGGTAAAGAATTGCTGCACGAGTCCTGCGCTAAAGAAAAAGTGCGTAAGGATTAAGTCACCGCGGAGTCTTCGAAACTCAAGTGGATAAAGATCAAGAATTTCAAGACGAGACTCGTAGGAGAAATGCCGCAAGCCAGTGACCATTTTAGTGGCTACTCGCTGGACACGTTCGATGGTATGTCCTTTTTCAAGCCGGTGTATACGACTTGATTAGCATACTCAAGCAGTGGTCGTATGTAGACCCCGTAGAGCGACTGAAAGGCATGCCTGTCTATGCGGGGAAAGGTTCTTTTTATCATCCCAAGAGTCCTAAATCCCTTTTTGCGGCCATCTGATGGTGATAAGAAAAAGATAAACCGGTCGACAGCCAAATCCCTAGGTCTTTTTTGAGGTCTACTTTCGCGATATCTATTACACTTTGTGCACCATGTATCACGAATAGGTTCCCGGAGTCTCCTCCGAGCGACATATGCGCACACTTGCTGTCGTTTAGAGGGAGACTCCAGTCATCTGACCAGCACTTAATACGGTCAAGGTCAATCTGTAATGCACTGGGATCACAAGCATTCCAGATTTTTAAGTCATCAGCATAAAGGAGGGCGTTGCTAGAAATAAGATCAGGAAGATCGTTGATATATATTAAAAACAATAACGGACCGAGTACGGATCCTTGAGGAACTCCAGCGGAGATCGGAGAAGAAAGGTCCGATCCGGTTTTTACTCTGAAAGTCCTGTTGCCAAGAAAGGATGCAATCCAGCGGAGAACCTCCCCTTGGATGCCATAAGCCTCTAGTTTATGTACAAGAGGACCGTGTGGGACACGGTCAAAGGCTTTGGCAAAGTCGAAGAAGATAGCATCCGAGATATGGCCATTGTCTTTGGCGTCTGTCAGGCTATCCATGAAGATTAGCATATTGGTTATGCATGACCGGTCGGGAAGAAAGCCATGCTGGGTAGAGGAGAAAAGGTTATTGGAGAAGAAATGCTTAAGGATGGCGCGTTTTAACAGACGCTCCATTACCTTGCACGGGATGCTGGTAAGGCTGATCGGCCGGTAACTAGCAGGGGAGTGACGATCGCCTGCCTTAAAAATAGGTGTGACAATGGCCTCTTTCCATGCCTCCGGAAGAGTGCTGGTCCGAAGTGTCTGTTTAAACAGACCATGGAGGGGCATCGCCAAACCAAGGGCCGCTTCTTTGAGGATCCGAGGATGGATCCCGTCTGGTCCCATTGCACTATAAGGATTGATCTTAAGCAAGAGATCCTGAACGTCGAGCACAGAGAATTCAGCTGTTAGGAGTGGGCATTGGAAATTTCTCCGCGGGAGAATCGGATGCCAGTTTGGCGGGACCACATTGTAAACTGCTGAATAGTATTCTCTAAACATCTCAGCAACCACCTGGGGGTTGGAGGAGGTTTCCCCGTCGGGAAGCCGCAGCGAAAGCGCCGAGGGCTTAGTTTTTCTCTGGCGGCGCATGTACTTGAAGAGAAAATTCTTATTCTCGCGGGCTACTAGTAGGATCTTTGACTGTATCCGTTGGGTGTGTTGACGGATTTCCCGCTTGCACCTGTTTCGTACAGAGCGGAAGGCGTTTAGATCCTCCGGCTTGCCCGTTAGCTTTTGCTTAGAGAATAGACGGGAACGTAGGTCAAGAAGACGACGTATGTTCCGCGGAAGCGGTGAGCGAGGGGAGAACCCATGGTTTGCGAGGAACAAATGCCTCATCAGCTTCGTGAATGGCGGCTTTAAAAGAAAGGTAGTTCGAGTTCACAGAGTCAGACACAAGATTGAGTGTACTCAAGAATGTTTTTAGTGCGCAAAGTCAGCCATCTGGAAATTTCTGGATGAAGTCTTTGTTGCGGCATTTTGGAACCAGTAACAGATAAAATCGAAAGCTAGTAGCATGTGGTCACTGTGCCCCAGCGGTGGTTTGATGACCACTCTATCTACTAGATGAGCTTCATTTGTGATAACCAGATCAAGCAATGAGGGTATCTGTCCTGGACGGTGCCGTGTGGGTAGTTCGACATGCTGTGTCCAGGCTTTCTCATGGATCAACAATGCCAGGGATTTCGAAAATCCGCAGGCAGAGTCCTCTTGAGAAGCAGCTATATAGTTGAGTTTGGGTGCGTTGAAGTCACCCATAATGAGAAGATGGGAGAAACGTTGTGTAGACGAGAGACAGTCTAGGGCTGTAAGTATGTCCTCGTCGTCGGATGCGCTGCACGACGGCGATCGGTAAATAACACCGACAAGGAGCGCGTCACGACTACGAAGTGGAGTTTGAACCACAGTCCGTCGCATTTCTCTGGAGAGGTAAATTCCCCTATGACAGTTGGCACTGGGAGCTTCTGGCTCAGAAAGACAGCACAGCCTCCCATGCGTCCACGGGAGGAGTCTGTTCGATACAACGAGTACCCAGGAACATGCAGTTCGTTATCACTGATGTCAGCGGAAAGCCAGGTCTCTGTTAAAGCAAGAATATGAGGGCAAGTGTCGTGGACCAATTGTCTGATTTCTGGTAGTTTGTTTAAAAGGCTCAGACAGTTAGTGTACACGCACTTGAGGGCTACCTCCTCATTTGGCTGGGTACAAAAAGAGACAACAGAGCGCGAGGAAGAGCTTGAGAAACCAGTCCTAGTAGCGAGGGGAGTGCGTAGACGGCGTCAGAGTTTCCTGAGCCTTCTTGGAGGGTACGGCCGTTTCATCACAGCCTGAGCATATGTAAGCGTCTCTTTCGGATGCTCTGTTGGCTCGAAGTCGATGGCTTTTGGATCGCCTTCGCTTTCTGAATTGCTGGATGGTGGTTTTGCACCCTCGAAAATTTGGATGAGATTTTAGGTTAGGAGAGAAGTTAGGTCGAAACGACCGTGATCCGTAAGAAGAAAATGCGGCTGGAATGAGCCAAGTATGAGCCTGTCTAGATGCGGGAGGTGACCCAAGCAGACTCACTGAGTGGCAAAGTTTAGGAATAAGAATAATTCTTATGGACTTTTTGGAGACTGGGTGGTTGGGGGTTTAGAGCAAGATTGTTTGTCTGTAGCGTCTTTGGGAGCTACTGGTTCAGACCCGTGCATCTCCAAAGACGACTGGTCATCCAAGGGGATGGGGGCAGCCGCCTCTGATGTGGGTGTGGGCACGTGGGTTGATCCATTCGGGGGCACTGGTCCCCTCTTGAGAACAGGAATGAAGGACTTTAACTTTGGCTTGAAGTTTGGGGTCAGCCTTGATGTGCGACCTTGTTTTATCAAGCTGGGAGCGCTTCTGTCGCTCTTGCAATGAGCGATCAGTGACACTCCCTCAGGTTAGCATGACTTTTCTTTAGCTGAACTGTTTTGTCCAGTACTTTTCCCCCGCGTTATTATTCGCGGGAGAGTCCGAGGGACTTCTTGGTAGCTTTGGAGCGGAGTCTGCTGGCAGAAACCAAGTTTGTTAATTCTGGAGGGAATGAGGTGTTTAACACCGCTCTGGCTTGTTCACTTGGAGAGGATGTGATAGGAAATCGTCCCCACAAAACGAGCCTCTTCTTCCCGGAGTGTCTTGTCCCTCAAGTTTGTCGCGGCTTCCTCAATTTGAGCTGTGGACAAAGCCACTGCTTTGCGAGCAGCCGCCACACCTGGAAGGGCGAGCGCAATGTACTCGTTCAGCGAGCTTAATTCTGACTTCATATCAGATAAAGCCGTCTGGGTTTCAACCAGAGCTTTTTCAACCGTGGCCATGTGCAGCGCATTGACATTTTTAGACGTCTTGCAACTACACTTAAGAGTGTCTTGCTTTTGCTCACTGGGGGTGGCGAGCAGCGGGACGGATACAGCCCCGGACGAAATGCAGCCTTCACGAAAAAGGCAGCTCATGCAGATGAATGGCTTTTTGAAGAAGCCAGCAGAGTGTACTGGTCCTCCTTTGAGGCCGGTGCACTTAGTGTGGTACCAGTGTAGACATGTCTGGCACTGCAGTTTTGGGGCCAATCGGAAGGGGTTTCTAATCGCGTTATTCGTTCATCGTTGTTCGTGTCAGTTATTCGCGTTCGTGTTCAATAGGATTCAGTTATAACACAATGGTATTATGCACCCGACAATTACGTGAGTCGCCGGTGTAGTGTTTCAAGGCCGAAACGGGTTGAAAACGGCCATTTGCGTGCGAACACCTGAAGTTAAACTTTTTGCAATAATAAAATGCATACTCCGTGGCAAATATATAGATATTTTCAGGTGTATTGTTGTGTTGCAATGAAACAATCCGCTATGCTCAAAAATGTTTCATGTTCACACATTTGGTGGGTGAAGTATCCCGCCGTTTTTCGATAAAGTCATCATGTTTCCCTTCGTAGTCAATTTTAGGTTCTGCAAATTCTTTCATCAGAATTTTTATGATGGTATACTTATCTTTGTCTTACAGAAACGCTCAGTTTCCCGTAGTTTGGGAGATATAAATGAATTTGTGATTTCCGACCACATTGCGTTACATTGCGTTCAAAATTAAGTTATCAGGTAAATTTTAATGAAAGCCGAGACACCACGTTTGTGGGTTAGTTATGAATCTGAATTATATGTTTCGCCTGTTTCCCTGTCAATATTTCAGGTAGAAAACGGTCGACGAAATGTCATCCATAAAGCGATTGCACCTGACATTATCACGCAGTTGTTTCTATCTACGGTCCATATGGGATAGTGTGAACTCCGGTAATGTGTGGCACTCTTTCACTGACGAACAGTTTGCTATCTAGTCTATTGCTTTCCGACTACGTTCAAGTTTGGCTTGTCACGTGTGCGCAGCTCGGTTTTCACTTATCTATCGGTTAGTGGCCGAATTTGCTAACCGCTATTTCTCCGAAGATACCGTAATTTCTCACTTGTACCGTTTCAGCTCCAACAGTCAAATCTTCGTATCATGGTTGCTCATAATCTTTACGATTGCTGGTTTATGTTTTCATCAGTTGCACACTGCACTGACGGTTATCAGTATTATTTCTAATTTTTCGCTTCCCATATTCCATGTTAAGGTCTCGGGAAGCTATCCCAGGGGCCCCATGCTTGTCAGACCACGGATCATCCATATGGCATGAAGTTAATGGTAGTTCAGCGCCAGACGACTGTACAACAGCTGAAAAGTATTCACTTCATCAAGTTTATACATCATGTTTACAGCAGCACATACCAGCCCCTGTGCTAAAGAGATGTGCAATGACGGAACTTTCATGTTGACCGTAGTAGACAGATGCAACTCATTCTATCGTTGAAATAGGGAGTAATATCATCGGTGTCACTGCATAAAAGCTTGGTTATTGGGTGCCATAAACAGAGAAGACGGTTACGAACAATTGAATCGAAAGCTGTCTTCAGTGCTAGACGGACCACGACCGTCGTGACTATAACAGTGCCGATGCTCTGTGAGCCGTCGCAAGGTGAAATATGATTATCGCACCCTCAAACGGAGCGGAATCTCTCGTGTTCTCCGTGTACTTCACTGTCTGGGCGTCAGGTAAGCCAACGCAAAAGGAAACCAGAATGTAATTCGGATGCAACAAACCCTTGAATGATCCTTTTCACGCTGTCACCTAGACTGCGCACCACGACCTTGGAAAACAGAACTTATTTTGTGGGGTTCGGACCATTAGGTCCCTCTTCAGGATCAACAAAAGCGGGAAGGAAGAAGGGAGCCTGGACCAGGAGCATCAGTCCAGTCAGAGGAAACCGCGATTCACGGAATACGTCATCACAAAACATGCACTACACAATAAATCATACACTCACCTCACACAAAACCGACACGACACCAGCCTCCTCCGTCAACCATCTACAACCACGAAAACGCACGCTCCGTAGACGCCAATACAAACCCAGAATACACGACCGCCACAACAACAATAGTAGACCACACTACCGAGATCCCGAACAATCTGGAGAACGCTGCAAAACAAACAGAACACCACGTCAGACGTAAATCCAGGAGAACTGTCCCTGATTTTAAGTGCGGTGAGCTGACTGTTTAGTTTCAAAAGTGCGCCCGATGTAAGCTATTCTCCGCAGGGTAGGCTGATACGCATGGATGGTTTGCAGTCATCACAATCGTGAACGCCAAGGTAAAGTCGCCTCTGTGTGTGGAGTTTTGTGGGGAGGAGAAATTTTACTTGTGATCCCATTCCACCCACGAGCTGCTCTCTTCGCTAGCCTCTGAGCAGTTTTCAAAGTACGTTGTTCTTCTGTAAGTGAGGAGACCAAACGAAGATCTCTTGCTACTGCGCAAGTTTCTGGAGCATGGTTGTTCGAACTTCCTAAGCAAACGCTCCAGAAAGGACTAGTGTGCTGTTGGCTTTCTTGGCATTCACCTCAGTATTAGAACTGGAGGGATAGTGTGACAAACTTTTCAATGTCGTTCGCTGTGCGTGACTTGTGGCGGTACTCCGCCGAGGGAGTAGTGGGAAATTTGCTTATGTCTGATATGCATAACTTTGCACTTGCTGGTATTGAACTCGATGCAGTTTGATTTAGACCATTTGTAAAGGACACTATTATCAGTTCGTGAGGCTCGCACGTGAGAACTATTACTGACAAGATGACAGATGTTAATATCACCAGCAAACAGCATCAAGGGAGATGATACTCCGGATGGCAGGTCGTTGATGAAGATAGAGAAGAGTAGTGGCCTCAGGATGAAGCCCTGTGGGACTCCGCTGGGGCTGAGTCTGGCAGAGGATACGGAGGAACCCACCCGCACACGATAGGAACGGTTTGAAAGGTAGGATTCGAGTCCAGCGGAGAAGGTAATCTCTGACACCGCAACATTGGAAATTGTTGAGCGAAACGGAGTGATTCGCACGATCAAGTTATGGCGAAATCAAAGTAAACAGCACTAACCCCCTCTCCTCTGTCAGCAGCAGAGGTCCACTGGTCTAGTTGGCGGTAAATTCTTAGTACATGAGCGTCCACGGACAAAGTCGGGTTGCTCGTTGTAGAAAAAAAATGTGATAAAACATATCTAGATGGAGTCGTGGACTGACGATTCTAGTCTTAGACACACAAGACAGGAGGGCAATCGGACGATGGTAGGGAAGCTGGTTGCGCTGCCCATCATCATCATCATAGCAGCCATGAGCCTGACCAGAAGGTACTGCAGCTCGAGCCGCCGCCCACAACAACAATGACGTTACTAAGAAATTTAATAGAAGTCTAAGCAGAAGAACTAGAAATGGTATGGATGCAGGTACGCCATTGACTGCGACACACCGCCATCTCGGATAGCGTCTCTAACCAGCGGTTTGAGTGATCACGAGGACCCCATCCAGGCAGGCGACACCTACCCACTTTACTCAGTGGAGCAGTCAGGGTCTTCATATTTCGTGACCACGTTGTTGCTTGACCACCACGTGGTTTCACCCAACTGTTGGTGGTCTCAGTATATGCCCGGTACGGTAAACGATCAGCTGGCATGCGGAGTACGTGACCTAACCATCGCAGGCTGTGCAACGTGAGTAGTTGACCGATCGATCGCGCATCCCGAGCGTTCCGGAATACGCGCCGGCGAACTGCCACATTGCTCACGCGATCAGTCCATTTAATGTGGGCTATTGGCGAGACAACGATGGTCAAACAACAAGCCGGGATATCTTCCTTGCGAACAGGCCACGTCTCCGAACCATAGAGCAAAACAGAACGTACACAAGCATTATATACTCTTCCTTTCAGCGACAATCGAACGTCTTTTCGACGCCACAGATGACGCAGGTTGGCAAAGGCAACTCGTGCCTTTGCTATCCTCGTTGATATCTCATCAGCAATATTACAAGCTGACGAGATAATGCTACCCCAATAGGTGAAACTGTCCACAGTTTTAAGCGGATTACCTGCAATAAAGAAAATAGGAGTAGAAATGTCCCAGCCTTGATGTAACACTTTGCACTTTCAAGGTGCGAAATGCATTCCATACAAACCAGTCCGGTCACTCACCTAATTCGGCATGCCCTCGGAAGAGAGCTAAGTAAGACAATGTCGTCCGCATACTCCAGATCGGTCAACCGAGCGCCAGGAAGAAGCTCAACACCAAGTTCACTGGACTCCTCAAGCGCACCCTCCAGAATGTCGTCCATGACAAAATTGAACAAGAAGGGGAAATCGGACACCCTTGACGAGACGGTTGTCCATAAACTCTCACTCTGCTTGCAGAGTGAGCATACAGTGATCTCAACAGATTCACGTATTTCCCTGGTACTCCCTTGCGAAGAAGACAGTTCCAGAGAACGTTACGAGCAACTGAATCGAAAGCAGCCTTCAGGTCCAAAAAGACCACGACCGTCGGCTGCCTATAAGAGTGCCGATGTTCCAAGATCCGTCGCAAGGTAAAAATGTGGTCAACGCACCCTCGACCGGATCGGAATCCTGCCTGTTCTTCACGTATCTGACTTTCTCTGGGCTTAGTGAGCCGACGTAAAATGAGACCAGTGAGTAACTTGGACGCAACAGACACTAGACTGATGCCTCTGTGGTTGTCACATAGACTTCGGGCCCCTTTTTGAAAACGGGAATTACTGTTGGTAAGCACCTCTTCAGTCTCCCAAATCGTCTGGATGAGTTTCGCCAGTTCTGATATCAAACTTCGAGGACGGGAGTGATATTCGTCAATTTTCAGCATTCAGACACTGTTGCTGCCACAACAGACCATATAAACAAGATGCTAAACGGGATAGCTAACTGTACAGATCCATAAACACGGATTAAAGAGGATGTGTAACATGGTCCGAGAGATGTGAGTTCAATCTTCCTAAGTTCAATTAGCGCGGCATCCGCTGTGGGATCTACCGTGGAAATCCCACTAGAAATTTCGACACTGTCGCAGAACAGTTCGGCATGCTACTTGTAAACACAATTACAGAAATCAGAAGCTTCGCCATCTGACCTCATAATCCCTTGCAAGCCAGTTAGCTTGGACACATCAGCTTTGGCTTTATAGGTTTCTGAGACAAATTTATGCAAGCTTTTGGCATAACTGACAAAGGTATGGGTTGGACGCTGTTGGAAATCCCGTCGATCCTCCTGACTAACTTGGTGCGCTGGTTTCAAAGTCGCGCGTAGAGACGGTGATCATCTAGATCCCGACGTTCTAAACCGAGCCCACGCTAGACGTTCAGCGTGCGTCAACTTTATCGTTCGATACAACAATTGCTGTCGCGGCTTTTGGTGGGTTTCGGAGTAGAATGTTAGTGAATAATCCATGGCTTCGCGAGTGGTATTAGCAAAGTGGTCATGCGTTTCATAAACACGACAATGAGCTGAATCGATCCTGAGGTGTCGGAAAGGTACGTATTAAGCGCACCTACTCTAATTCCCCGGAATTTTCCTTCGGGAACGTTTGCTTTGAGACTAAGCTCGGTACTTCAGACCAAATCAAAAGTTGACATGGTGTGATCGCTCAAGCCGAGCGGGGCGTTCACTAATACACTGTCCATCATTAATTCCCCAAGTGGGTATGCGCTCGACCCTCGTCTACAACAAATTAGACGCATTTCCTGAAGAGAAATCGAAGCGTATTTTCAACAGGTATCGAATTAAAAGAACGCAGTAGGGTTTGTAAACAAACTGGTAATGTTTGGAAATATGATAAGTAGTTAGTTCTAGCCTAGTCTGGGACCAACGGCAGCAACCAAGAGAAGAAAGAAAAGCGCGAGGTGGGCTACAGCCCACTCGGCGGCACTCAAAAGTGCGCCAGAGCGAAAAGTGCGTAGAACCTTCGAGTGCGTCATAACAACGCCCGAGAAGGGCTGGTTTAAAACGACCTTGACGAACAGAGTAGTAGATGAGTCGTTAGAAAAAGGGCAAGCATTCGCTGCGTGCAATTAGTTGCACGACTGAAGAAAGTGGCACTGAGTTCATATCAGGCCTCCTATAGCAGGCGTACACAGAATCATGCGTACAGAACAAACAAGCGGGAAAACATGGTTGCAGCCGGGATCCTTAGAGAAGCCACACGATCGCTGGTCACTACACAGTGTGCTGTTATTACATGTGGGCTCACCAGTTGCGACTATCAAGTTACTGATGGTGCCTACCTGACCAGCTAATAGCCGTTCGTAGGAACAACTACTGCAGTTGAGTTGGGTTAGTCCAAACTGACTTCCCTTAGTCCATAGAAGAGGTCCACAGAGACACCAAGGCCTGATGTATGAGAACCAGAAATTACAGCCGAAACTATGTAACACATGACTATTTATGCGGACAAACTTAGTACATGAGCTACAAGTGGGTCGTTTGACAAATGTGAACAAAA
>LOND01010242.1:0-10152 GCA_014220965.1 Paragonimus kellicotti
TGAAGTTTAAATCCCGATAGCGACAAAGTCACTCATTGCTGACGAGCACTATCAAGTGCGAAAATTCAAGCTGAGTGTTTCTTTCTCGGCAGAAGTTGATTAGCGCGTCAATCTGAATGCAAGAGACAAGCCCACAAACACTACTTATCCTCAAATGAAATCAACAACATTCCCCATTACTTATCCGTGATAGTAAAGTTCACCTATTTGATGACAATCCGCGTGCAGAGGTCAGTCACTCACCTTGGCGGACAGATGATAAGGAAAGGGTTAGGTATTCAAGCTACCCACTTGATTCAGCGCATCAATGGAGTAGGCAAAAACTACTTTGGATTGCCTGTGACAAAAAAACTAATATCAGATTATTGAACCAAGATGAGCAGACCCATCTTACTGTTAGTTGTACATTAACGTATGTTCCAGGAATTTTTTGTCGTTTTTTGATGTACGACTGACACAGATGCTTCAATTTTTCAATGTTTTTTAATTCTGGCCATAGACAACCGGCTTCAGTCAACTTCTTTTATAGCTAGACTTTGCTGTTTCGTAATGAAATTTTGTTCTGGGTGTTATATTAAAATACGACATGATTTATTGTTGGTCCCCGACTTTGAAGGCTATTCAAAGTGGCCTGTTTCGCTTGGCGAAAGACCTCAGAGTCACCAAGTAGAATCGTAGCCAAGACGATTAGTTTTGAAAGCGGAACCCTTTTTTCTGAGTTTCGCACCTAAAGCATCACGTAGGCGCGATATTCATCACACTACTGTATGTTATGAAACGTGATCCACGAACAGTGGGCCAAATTTTGTGACTTGCACTAATACCGGCATTTACTTTTTCACCATAACCAACTTCTTACTCTCAAGTTACTCGATACATTCGTGGGGAGTAAATTTTATCGTTTTTTAACCGCAACTCATAAATCATTTGGTTGTAGCCAGAAATTAGTCTGTAGTCAACTAATTGCGAGACATTACATGCAGAACATGGGAGTGAATGGTTACGATCCTTGTGAGTGTGATATCACAGAATAACTTTGCGGATTTGCATTGATCGACCACGTCCATCTTCGATAGTTTAATTTATTGTGCCAGTTAGTAAGACAATGACAACTCGATTATTCTGCTTAGAGAGAAATATTGTCTTCAACTGTATCTATAGGAAAACATTGGTACCTCCCATGCAAGCACTTGATAGTGCTCGTCAGCAATGAGTGACTTTGTCGCTATCGGGATTTAAACTTCAGTCACACAACCTCGTTCATCACTCCCCTATTGACTTCCTGTTAGGCACGACCGAACTATCGTAAAAATAAACGCACAGGAGTTTATGATAACATCCGTGGACAGTTCTTGCTGCATACGCTTGAGGAAGTGCCCCACTTGAAGAATGTCACTCATATTTTGATCGTCAACCACCATTACTAGTCTCCAAACGACATATTCGAGAGAGCATGTCCGAAATTTGCAGTTAATTTATCAAGTATCTCCTTGTACCATTGGGTATACGTTTGAAGTATAGTGTGATGCTAAAATCACTATGCGAATTCGCAGTATTTATTAATATCAAGAAAACTGTAAGCGTTAAAAACAGACATCTTTAGTTAGTCATCCTTTGTTTGCTTTTGTTTACCAAAGCAGTTGTCCAGACGTTCCCCGTATGTTCACACGAGCGTGGTACTTGTCTCTACTCTATTCCACGAAAACATCGTGGACATCTGTATCGTCACCTACTGGGCTACGAAACTGAGAAAGATCAGAACAGAGGCCTGAGCGATATCAAGAAATATCAATTTGTTATGGAGAAACAACAATATTTACGATTGCCATAGGGTAGCAAGCGTTTTTGTGTTTTGAGTGGCCCGTTCATCGCAACATTCCACCACATTGCCTCGAACAACTCGGTCGTTTAGGCCTGACACGCATTCAAACATCTTGTTTTACTCTCCATCTGTTACGAACAAATCCGGTGCGGTAGCTTGTCACCGCTTTTGATCGGTTGGCGCCTAGCGATCGCAATTCCGCTCACACCAGCTTGTGTCTGGGGTCTGAGTGACTGAGCGTTCTCCATTCAGGAAGCCGCTCCAGTCTACTCTCATTACGTGCATTTGTCTGCGATCTCAACCGGAGGCTTCCAGCCACCCATTTTGCTGCCATGTCTCAACGTCGGTCTGTCGTTAGTTTTTTACTTCATAATACCGATGATATTTTTGCGTCAAAACTGTTCCTGGATGAGTTCGACGATACAAAGCTTTTTTTGCCAGTGATGGACATTTTCCTACCATACCCATAAGCTAGACCTGTCATTTTGAACAGAAAATATTTCGTTTGATCTCTGTCCATACATCTTTCGGAAATATGGAGACCATCATGCTTGTCGTTGTCTCGCACACATTCAGATCATATCTATCTCTCTAACAGCACAACTAACCTTTCTATGCTTTAAATGTGGTAAGTCGTGGTGTATTTATAAAATAGACTATTTCATTGACAGTACACCATATTTCCAATCCATGTTCACGGATCCTTACAAAGTACCTTCACGGATCTGTCTCTTTTTTAGATCGGCCTTAAGATACCCTCTCTTCTGTGATGTATGCTTATTAGCATGATGCTAGACCAACTCTTTGTTTGCAATGGTATGCTGAAAAGTTTTCCAGAATGTACTTGGGTAGTGGGCTTTGAGTAATAGCGTTTCCGAACAAGTTCTTTCGTTCAATCCTTACAGTTGCACAGACTTAGATAGGTTAGGTCATGTACTAAGGATGCCAGCTAGTCGTCTGCCACACTGAGCACTGTTTGCTGACGCTGCGGCCGACTGGCGTAAGATGCGAGGTGGACTGATGGCGCAGTGGAATGAAACCGTTCACCAAGGTCGGGTTCGTCTCCCGGGCTGGGGCCCTCGCGACTCACAGAGTCGGTGGCTTGAGACGTTAGGTGAGATGGCGGCTAATCGAGCTCAGTGGCGTGAATGTTGTTGTTTGGCCGAGTTGTCTGTGAAGTGAGTGCACTTAATGACGCGGGGCAGTGAAAGCCGTAAGGAAGCTGTCTCGCTGATGACGCCTTACTTTCACTTACAGCTGAGTTGTTTGTCTGCACCTTGATGTTGAATATTTGAATGTAGACGTAGTTATTTTAGTAGTTAGGTCCCTCCCCATCCCCTTCTTTTATTCCTACTCTCTTCCTGTACAGTGTTTGCTTTTTTTTCTTCATGGTTGTGTGTCAGTTAAGCATCACTGTGAACCACTAATATATTGCTGTTTATGATGATGGTGATGATTATTTTCTGAACTGTTCAGTTTCTTTCCTGTGCATGGGCGTTTTCTGGTCGCTGAACCAACAATCAGTATACTCAGGCTAATTACAGCACTGTAGTATAGGCCTTGGTTATTAGACTGAAAACAACACGATTTATGGGTTGGAAAGATATGATGTAATTAATGGCTTTGACACAGCTACACAAGTATGCATGGCCCACCCATCTCTACTTTGTACTTTTGGAGCAACAACCGTGTCACCGTCCCTCCCCCTCCCTCTTATTTTGATGCCATTACGTTTACGTTATTATATCGTTTTTGTTCATTCGAAACCTGTTGACTACTTTACGCCCTTTTAACATCTAAATAGTTTTCTCATCACCCTAGCAACGTAGACTGATAATTCTGTGTTGCAGTTGATGAACAACATTGCTCCACTTCACCGGCCTAGTAGTGATGCTCATCTCATATGCGTGCATGTGCGCTTTCGGGTTGTAAACTCACTATGGTCGCTAGTAAATTTTAGTAAACGTGCGTCACCCTGTGTGACCAGTGGTTTATATCACGTAGCATTAGGATAGGTGGACCACACCCCA
Organism: Paragonimus kellicotti; assembly: GCA_014220965.1. Classification (NCBI taxonomy): domain Eukaryota; kingdom Metazoa; phylum Platyhelminthes; class Trematoda; order Plagiorchiida; family Troglotrematidae; genus Paragonimus; species Paragonimus kellicotti. Next base: position 3,853 of record LOND01010242.1, read on the forward strand.
CATGTTTGTGATCGTTGATTTGAATATACTAGCCCTTTTTCTCAACTCGTACAGCCTTAACGAATTCATTTTGAGACAGTTTGCTATATCTGACGATCTTGATCAGACGAGTATTGTATAGACATCTCATCTAAAGAAATGGGGACATATGGAGACCTGCTACATTTGAACGTCTGGACTTAAGTAACAATCAATGAAATGGATTTGGAATAAGTGAACTTTGGGTGTATTTCAACAACTGCGACGTTTTACGGTTGCGCTGATATGAGGACCTTGGTTGTGCTGATTGAGGAAGATTTTCTCTTGCATTCACTATTGTAGAATGCGGTTCAGTCTTTGTTTCATTTTTATCGATCAATATTAAGCGGTGTTAACAGTTACGTGGCTTTCGGTTACATTTTTGAAGTCGTTTTCTTTTTAAAATATGCCAATTTAACCAAGTTCCAGCGAACTGTTTCAGACTTTATAAAGTGTGTCACCTTTTTGATAACTGCCTGCATTTGGTGAAACGGGTGGTCATGCTGTACCAACAAGTCATCAGCGCAGCTCTGTGCCAACAAATTGATGCGTCGGCATGTCTTTTTTGTCTCTTCTAGTCTCGTTTTGTAGAAATTTGCTTTTTATGTGGTCTGTCGTAAGCTTTTGCTGTCTCATTCAACGCAACCTACAACATGTGATGCCATAAGCGGTTTTTGTTGCGAAAGATCACTGTAATAACCCGACAAGAACGTACGGAGTCACAGCACGACGAGTGAGAGCGTTCATTGATCTACACCACTCATTGTGCGACCAAGACGAACGTGTCACGTCACTCCTAAATGTGACCAGCCTGACAGCGAACCGATCAGAAAATGGTAGTTTATTGATCGAATCTTGGCTGATCTATCAGCCGAAACTCTGATTTTTCACAAATGAGTCTCATCTAAGTTATCAGATCTGCCAAACTACTTATTAATAATATCAACGGTTGGTTAGACGAGCAAGTGTAAACAGGTGATTGGACAGAAATAAGTCGGCCATCTGCAACAGTAGCAACTCGACCAAAACAATCACGTTCTCGGGTTTCCAATAGCCAAGTGGCAAATCAGTAGTATATGTTTATTGGCAAAATCCACTGGGAGAATATAGTGGGTTTCTTGATTTTATCACTAGTTGAATACAGATTCCCGATGATCAAATAACCCCCATTCTTCAAACGGCGGGTATAGCGGTTAGAAGTGCAATCACATACTTTTTACGATAAATTCTACACCACATAGGCTGATTTCTGCCCGTTTCTCCCAAGCTGCCTAAGTTAGTCGCACAGTTCTGAGGTCCTCATTGAGTCTGAGAGAAACTGTGAAAATAGCAAACAAATGGGTTTACCACATCTAGCGTACGTATGTGCTTCCTATTTTTCTTGCTACCTTGATGCGTTGATCCGAAGTGTTATCATCCGAAGTGTTATGTTGACAAGCAAGATCGGGCATTCCAAGTTCAACCAAAAGGAAGCAGCCAGATGAAAAGCAGACACACTGAGGAGTTTGTGAGCCGCACTACTGAATGCGAAGAAGTGCTCAGGTAGTGAGCCACAAATATGTGGACATACAGCAGAACTGTATTTATAGATGCGACACCACTACATTGCGTGTACAGAAAGAGAGAGATATGAAAGATACCCTCAAACGAAGAACACTCTGAGCGCCCGAAGGTTCACCGCGACTACTGGCGCATTAACCTTCACGGTCGGAAACGTGCACTAATTATCACAAGCCTGATGCACCTTACGACATAGCTCCAGCGCACAGCGGTAATAGGAGTATTACGTCAATGTCTTATTCATTGTGCCCGGGATGGGCCAGCTACTAATTGTCGAATGAGACAGACTTACGAGTCACAGGCTTCGGATAAGTTTCCTCAAGAAAACACTGTATCCTGTTGTCTCCCAGCTCAGGCTTTGATTCACAGGCTCCGGGTTGGGTCCCCAAGAAAACCCTAGCTGCTTACGTATCACAGGTCAAACTGCTGAGTCACAAACTCAATCTGAAATCCCACATATTAATCTGAGACATGCGTGTGAACGTAAGACGTTGTCCGTCAAGACATGGGATGTGCGTATGATGATGGACCGATGCAGCACCACGTGACGGCCGGAACGACACATTGCACTTATTGCAATGGAACTGTGTCACTACAGTATCGAGGTCGAAGCCTTGAGTAAGAGAAGGCCTACAAACCAAGCTGAGCTCCGAAAGGCAGTAGATAGGTTACCCGACAGATGGTCTCGGGAGCATGGTCTGTTTCGCACTCACTGACCGCATTAATGCTTCGATGATCAGCGAATTGCAGAGCATCAGCCATCGAATCCTGCCCATGCGCGTGCGACTCGGTTGAGGTAAGTCGGCTACATTTATTGGTGTGTGTGTGTGTGTACTCAAACCATGTGTCACGCCGATGGTACAAAGAACTGATTCTATGATTAGCTGTCCGACGCATTTCGCTCGATGCGGATGAGTAAACTGCTTTTTGTACTGAGTGATTGCAATGCGCTGGTTGGGCGCTACTCAGCAGTCTGACCGGGTGTCCTCGGACCCCATGGCATTGGTGATCATCTGCTCCACCTGTGTGCTACTCACGAGCTGGCTATCACGAACACCCGATTCCAGCTGGATGCGAGCGACATCACGACGTGGACCCACCCACGAAGTGGTCATCACCATTTGCTTGATTACGTGGTCATGCGATAGCGCGACATTCGTGAAGTGTTTATTACGCAGATGATGCGTGGGTCTGAGTGTAGTACGAACCATAGGTTAGTCAGGACTTAACTGGTTATTCATGTTTGTAAACCCGTTGATTGTAGATCATCCGGACAACGGCAGAAACTGGATGTTAAACGACTGGAGAACCAAATAATGAGAACTACTTTTCAACAGGCCTTCGGCATTCGTCACTACCTCTGAGTGTATTTGGGAACACATCAAAGAACAGATCCCGAGACGCCAGGAACACTAGAATTGGTTCGACGCCAACAACGCGGCTGTCCCTAATTTGATACGAGAAAAGAATATGGTGTTTATTGTTTTCGCAACGGACTCGGAGAAGAAAGGCAAAAGAGCTGCGTTCCGGAGTATTCTCCTTCAACTCAGTGAACGACTTCGGGGACTCAGATACGACTGATGGAATTAGTGAAGCGAGCTGATGCAAAGCTAAGTTAGTAGCCGACAACACATTGAGCTTTACGATTCGCTGAAAGTGATTTTTAATTTCATTCTTCCAGTCTACTGGAGCATTGATTTATGTGTACTCAACCGGAAAACATCATGAAAGTCTGGCGAAGGCTCCTTGGTAGCCCACTAAACCATCGAGCTGCCACTGATTGAGTGACTATGAATAGCGTGCCACAACGGAATGCCAACGGTTCACTCACTCTCACCGCAGACTTGACAGAGGTGCAGAGAGCTGTGGTACAACTGTCAAAGAGAAAGGCTGCCGATGTAGATGAATTGCCAAGATAACTTCTAAGGAATGGCGAAACAGTTTTGGAACGTGCTTTGTCCCCGTTGATTCACTCCATCTGGGAGCAGGAACAGTGCTTCAGAAGTTCAGGGTACCATGATCGTTCTTCTGTTTGTAGGAAAGATTACCAAGCGATGCGCCGACAATTATCAAGGTATCAGTTTATTGACCTGTGCCGAAGAGGTGTTGGAAAGAGTTCTACTGAATCGACTCAGTGCGGATGTTTTGGAGGCCGATGCTTCTGAGGAATAGTGCGGATTTCAAGCGAATCCTAGTACAGGTGGCATGGTGTTTATTGCTTGACAGATCGAGAGGTGTCATGAACGTAATAAGCCGCTTCTATCTTCTTTGTAGATTTCACCATGATGTTCGATTCTTCGGTCCATGAGATAATGTGGACGGTGTTTAGTAAGGTTGGATATTCATGTAAGTTTATCAGTTCAATCAAAATGTTGCATTTTGGTACGAAGGCAAAAATGCAGTCATGTGGATCAATCTACGGTGTTTTTTACATTGTCAGTAATGTGAAGCAGGCTTATGTCGTAGCCTAATCCCTACTTAGTTTACCGCTGACTGCAGTGTCAACAGTTTCCATTCAGAACTCAGTGGACGACGTCGAAGTTGAATACCACATGGGTGGATGCTTGCTGAGTACTCGACGTTTCAGTGCCCCAAGCAGGCTACGTCCTTCAACGATGCGCATGTTGTTGATCGCAGATGATAATGGGCTATTTTTTAAAAAGCGAAGAGGAATTTCAGCCGATGATCACGGCTTTCGTGACCGCGGCATCCAAGTTTGGTTTGGTTATCAACACAGGCAAGATATTTTTTCTTCGCGTGGAGGTGCTTTGTCTGCACTTGGAATCCCCAACAGTGGAAACATTGTCGGTAGATGTGCAGACTCCTGCTAATTGGGTAGCAATCTTTTTGTTCTGTGTTGTCCAGCAGTGATCACTGACAGCAAAACTAATCGATTCTGTTCGCTTCAAATGCCTAAAACTTATCACTCGGCGAAAAAAGGTCACTTTTTGAAGAGCCAAGATGTACACTGTAGCCGAGCCGATGCAGAAGTAGACACTTCAGATACATTTTAGAAGTCCACAACTAACAACCGCGATGCTAGCTAAAACGATAATTTTTTTAGCAGGCAGAAATTCAGGCTAATCGGTAAGGATAGGTACACCTACCAATGGCTGAACAAATGAACGGCGATGTATACTGATTGGTGCTAACGAAAACAATGAGCAATACATTGCAACCAATCGGAAGATGAAAAACGGTAGAGAAATCGGGAAATACGGTCGGAGCAAAATTCAACCGACGGAAGACAAACGGCACGTTGTCTAATCGGACTAAACAATCAATCCACCAGTTAAAATGAGCATACTGGATTGCTGTTTATAAAGACATCCAGGGTTTCCGTCAAAACAAGTTTTGATCGAAGTCCATCTTTTTCAGATGTTCCAGCTACAACGACTACCGCTATGTGGGCCGTTTTACTTACCTTTCTAATCCGCTCTACGGTCTCTACGTAAACAAGACTGTCCATGTTATCTTTTCCCTGAAAAGACTGAATCTATTTCACTCTTCAAATGAATCTTTTGTGAATGATTCTGGGGGGAATTTTTCATTAAACAGGGTTTTAATGGATAAGTATTTTGTGACTTACAAAAGCTTTTTTTTGGAATGAGAGTTGTGCTTCTTGAGAGAGCATTCCACTGCATAAACAAAACTATTTGTTTTCGGTGTAGCAATAATGTCCAACCTTCATAGTATACATGTACTGACACTTTCTAAGTACACAAATGGTTGACGGCATCCGTTTCGGATTATCCTACCACAGTGACCGGAGTCAAAGGACTCTTGTGCATAACACTCACCATAAGTGGCTCGCGCTACACCACTTGTGGTTCCACTCACACAGCACGTATCCAGTGTAAACCCGAAAGAATAAGACCAGGAAGCGTGAGTGAGACCTCTGTGTCCAGCCGGCCAATGCTGGTTAGCCAATTGATAGGCTAGCACGAAAGTGAAACCCCTATCTCTCGGGAAATAAACAGAGAGACTGCAATGGTAAGATCTAAACTGGAAAAAACAAGAGGTAGTCCAACGTAGGAGTATATATTTTTGCACTCTACAAAATACAAGGAGGAAAAACGAAATTTAAGGCTGGACTAAAAAACAAACAAAACATTCACCATACAGTGTACCAACAAAGGCTGAGGAAAAGGAAGGGTAGAAGACCACAATAATCCACGTTTATGTGAATGAGAAAGGGTGATCTACCAAGCGAAAGCGTTTGGTGGTTGATATGAACGAAAAAGTAGATAAAACTGATATAACTTATTTGAATCTCCTCGCCGACGGTGCACTATGAGTACGCTGGTGACCTACTAATCCGAGGCGGCCAGCGCATTCACGGCCGCACACATCGCAACGCCATATAGTCATGTCACCACGACCTATGGCATCTGATGGCTCCTTTGCGTATTGCTGGCCTCAGTTTACGGCCCAGCAATTGTGTCCACTGAAATTTCGGACGCCCGTCTGGTCCCACGCTAAATCCTCCCATGATCTAAAATCCATACTACAACGCGAAAAACCTACTCGGATAACATCTTGGTACCGCAGCTTCTGATAACCACATATTCGGTCATACAGTGTTCACCAGAAGTGTAGACAGCACCACTGAGTGGTAGACATAGAGTTTAGTGTTCATTTTCAGGCTGTGGTTAATCAAGCACCACTAACCTTTGCCACACGAGCTCGCAACCCTTGGTCCACGAACAGATTTGTCGACGG
>LOND01010245.1:3316-13552 GCA_014220965.1 Paragonimus kellicotti
CTTTGCATCTGCACATCGGGAGTAAACTTTCACTGATCAAGTATTATGTCTTAATGTAGAATTGCAAGATTGGCCACAAAAATGTCCGTCAAAAGTGGACTTAGAGGAGATCCCACGGGTACAGCATTGTTTTGTCTACCATATTGGTTTTCGAACACGAACTGTACGTCCGGTTTGCAGTAAACCAGTAATTCCTCAAGCTACTCTATGGAAAAGCGAGTTGGCGCTTAGTATTTCTTCATTAGATCACAGATATAAGCTAAGGAATATTTGGGAAAAGCAGTGAAATGTGATATGCCTCTCCCGTTTAAGTTAATATGTGAATAAAATAATGAGAATCTTCAGGTAAACTCTGTGCAGTCACTTTTTGTTTGCGTGATAAGAACAGGTCCTTGAAGCAGCTGTTATGTTTTATGAAATTTCACTCAGACAATTATCTGAGTTTATTGCTTCGCATCATTCTAAAACAGACACATCGTTCTGTTTTCAATCGACTAGCCTTTATTTAGCTCAAAGTCTAAACAAAAGCAGTTTGTCTAACGTTGAAATAGCTATGGGAGTGAACTAATAGGCAATCTCATATGATACTGGTTGTGGCTGTCTATTAAACTGCGATGAATTCCTATTATGAACAATATAATTGTGTGACTTAAGTTCATTGATTTAAGTTATCTTCACTCGCTGAATATGTGCGACACAAAAGCGTATAACTCATTTGATTTGACGAGACTTGAGTAGTTCGGCTGCCCAACTCAAGTTTTCTACGCTTAATCTAGTTCAGTCAAAGTGAAGAGTCAAAAATTACTTCCTGCAGAATCCTCCCACTTTTGTCGCTCGAGTGTTTGTTTGTTTATGGCCATCACAAGACAGAACAGAATTAGGTAGTCTGTAGGGAAAACGTTTTTATCACCCGGCCAAAAATAAAAACGGAGTAAGCTGAATTGCGTACATTTTTGTACAGCCTAATCTGTTATCTGATAGCAATCTTAATGCTTATTCACAAATCATTATATGGCGTTGATTCTTTGACGGTCGTTTGGTAACTCTGTTAATTGTAGAAGTGCACAATTAACATTCAGTGACGGCCACATTCTGAGCTTAATTTATTTTCAATTTGCCTAATAACCCCTGACTTTGATGGAGATAATGGGCGGAACACCTGAAACCAAACGTAATTCTTGTGATGCCTTTCCGTGAAATATGAATGCATATGTAATGGATTATGATAAACGTAGATTATTCATTAATAATTTAGGCAGGAACTACGGCGTCATAGATTCTGTTATGCTTTCATCTGCACTGGCGATCGGCAGTCAGTCTTCTACAAATGAGTGTCTTTATGTTCCTCGTTGTTATCTCAAGCTTTGGAATTATGGGCTGACTTTCTGATAATTCAACACGTTTTTCGATCTACTCACGTCCAACTACAGTTTATATTCCGTGTGTTAATAAAGTACAAAATGTTGGTCCCGAGAATATCACGTGGTTCAGGCCTGCCTATTGTCTTATTGAAGTGACCGGCGCCAAACTTAGTTCAATTCATTCGGTTTACGATGGCATCAGAAACAAAGAAGGGTATATGAACAAAATCAGTTAGTCGAAGCACGCAGCAAATACGTCACGTTTTGAGCTTTGATTCTGGTTCCTTACGGGAATTAATGCGAAAAACCAGAACGCAGGGATAAAATTGGGAACAGATATTTGAGAGATACTTTATTATCGAATATAGTTCAGAGATGAAGATTATTTCAAATTGAAAATCATCCATACTTGATGAAAACCTTCGCATTCAGATAGGCCTTTCGGCTAGCCCACTTCGAAAGGAAGCACTAGACTCGAGTTTCGCTCTTATTAGAGCTCATCAGTAGTGCATATCCTTGTCTGGATCGGAGTTTGCACTCTGACCCTCGTGCTTGTGAGACTAGCGTGTTACTCACAACGCCAGTAATCTCACATGACCAGATAACTATGCTCAAATGCTTAACCTTGTGTGACTGATATTTAGCTTGCCTAATCATTTCGAATGGAGATTCAACAAAATCGTTCCATCCAATTCAACTGGTAACTCCGCGCTCAAGAGCTTCTAATTTACGACCACACAGTCTTTGTCAAACTATCCGAACAATGTTTAAATTGTAACTTCAATATTCGACCTAGTAACTAACATCCGCATAAACTTGAAGTAAATTCCTAGAATATGTTCACCTTCTCAAGTTATCAGCTTTCGACCCCGTGACTTCATTCAAGAACATTGTGGAACCACCATTACTGGCTGAGTGGAGACATGATAAAACACGTCTGTCTTTGTTAAGTATAAGCAAATTAGATAGGGGATAATTTTTTGGACGTAAGAGAGAGAGAACATAATTACTGGTGAGTAATAGGGGATTTTCGTTATTGTATAAGTAAAACACCTACAAGTGATCGCAACTGGCGCATTCCCATAGACTTGCCAGTCGCTCAACAAGTTGGGGATTTTTGTGGTCCCAACTTGGAGAGAAGTCCTAGTCGAGGGGTCATCGATTGGAGTTAACAGACAGTAACTGTGTCTCCTCTCGAGGCGATCGGGCAACCTGATCATTACTCACAAGCGAAAGTGGTTGAGCGTTCACATATGATAATTCGGTCGTGCCTAATGTGAGGTCAATGGCGCAGTGGTAAACACGGTTGTCTCCTGAAACAGTTCTAGCCCGGACTATGGTTAATATATGCACTGTTGACGCGCTGCTCTAGTAAGAGCGAAACTCGAGTCTAATGCTTGTTTACGAAATGGGCCGACTGGTAAATCCATGAGTAAACGATGACAGTGAATGACGTTCAGTTTTTATAAGGACAATTAGTTAGTATCCTTCAGAAGGAAGTACTCAGATAAGGGGTAGGACCTTGATAAACTTAGAAATGAACGGTGTCTGGCTCTATGAATCTTAGATAAATTTATGGCCTCAGTTTGTAGTTAGTTTTTTTTGAGCTAAAATAAAATAGAGTCACCACTTGGTTTATCGATCTAAAGTCCATCAAGAGCCACTAATTCGAACCTCCATTTTGCTATAAATATCGTTTCCATAGTTCACCGATCCATAAACCAAAAACAAAAGCCATCCTGTCTAACATAACAGGTTAGTTTCCAACGCATCTTGGGGATGGCATGTTCTGTTTGCATTTGTTTCTAGTGGGAAATAAGAAGTTCAGAAAAATTGTGGGACTATTTGCCAACTAATGAACAAAGAAGTGTTCAGGTGATTGTCTAAATTTATTACGAGTTATACACTCCCTCACACGTTAAATGATGACCTCATGATTGAGATTTCTGGAAAAGATTGAACCGCAGAAAATATTGAATTGGTATTTGGAAAGTGCTTCGTGAAATTTGTGAACTGGGTCCGAGAGATAGCCGTGGGCAACTTTTACTTTGGACCTTAAAGTTACACGGAACAACTTACACTATTATAATCGCTATTCAGAATTATTTAGAAATCGGCGGCCGATCGAATAAATGGCGCAAATCAATAGTCCTTAGTGGAAGATCCAGTGAGTGAAGTCGCAGTAGGATTAACCTAAGCTGGTGACTAATAATCCAACTCAAAATAGTTCAGGACACGGTCAAAATGTTTCAAAGTATGGTTGTTCGGGTGTCGTTGGGTACAGAATCGAAATTAGGACACAGGGCTGGTTGTACTCATGTCTTCATGCATCAGTACACAAACCTGATAAAACTGGAACAGAGTGAAAGTACGGGCTGAAGGTGGAAATTAATAATTATATTACTGAATGAGTAGTTGTTTGGCAGATTTATGATTTTAGATGAGACCCAATTGTGAAAAGTCAGGGCTTCGGCTGGATTCGAACCAGCGACAGAAACACCATGCCCAAACGCGGCAAGCGCTCTACCAGCTGAGCTACGAAGCCACGCCAGAGCTCGGAAATTTCCTGGTTGTACTTTGGTTACCCACCCATTCCAACGTCTCATATGGAATCCACCAAATGATCGACCGGCACAGCAGGATTTCTCCAGCGGTTTACATTGCAATCTGCCAACGTCAATGTTGGGTATAGATTTTTCACAGTTCGGTCTCAACTAAAATCATAAATCTTCCAAACTATCCTCTTTTTCAAAGAACGAGAACCATGCATAATCACTTTGAGGAGCTTAAATTGACTTGCTTACTTCCAGGCTATTCATCATTTCCGCTTGTATAAATGTAGCTTGATAAGAGCAAAATTAAATCATTCGTATACTTGTAGACCGAAACATTGCAGCATACTAGGATTCTTTATTTGCACACAATGAAAAAGTCGGATGGAAACGAAAGTGAACCTGACGAACGCTAATTTTGTCGTGAGCCAGATGGGTTATCTTTGTGAATGGAAGCAAGCAATAATTCAATTCAGCTTAGTGAACTCATAAGTGAGAATACGCCATACAATGGAAAGTCAAATAAACTCCATAGAAATGCTACGATAGACTGCATATTACCACGTCAAAGCTGATATTCTTACCTTAGATGTACAATGTGGGCTCCCGGTAATTGTTTGCGTACATCCTAAAAACAAGAACTCATCTGGTCAGATATTTTAGTAGTCGGGAGAGAGATAACGTGCAGTAGCAGTTAATCAAGAATTCCACATCTGTCATAATCCGGACAAAAATGTGAACCCGACCTACATTTTCCTACAGTCGACTGAGCACTTCATGCGGCGCGGATCCAATTGGTCAACAGTGCTCAATTAAACTCCATACATTAATGTACGATAAGTAGTTTTGGCATAAACTCACATTAAGTAAGAAAGCCTCATTCCAAGTAGTCATAGGGCTCAGCGCAGTTCCATAGTACGTCTTGAGAGTATAGATCAGTTCTCTGTCTTCTAATACAAGTGTTGTTCATGAAAAACGTTGAAATATTCACTTCTGTTAACGGTTTTTTAAACACATAAAAAAATAGACTTGTACAGGATAATGGCCTTATACTCTTTCAGACAGTGATCGTACACAATAGAACAGAGTGTCTTTCCCTACGTCACCTATTTGTAGCTCATTAGTTCAAAGCGACTCTGGTTTACTTAACGCCAAACGCTCATTCCATACAAACCGTGGCTGAAACATTGAAAACAGTGAGCAGCCAATGGCTTGACATAGAAGAACAAGAAACTTGGAATCAGGTACCTGCCTGACCGAAGTCTGCTCTAATTACACTGAAAAATCGGGAGTAAACCCAGGATTAAACGCCGGAAGCTGCCTTCATGAAACAGATGCAGTGATAACTAATTCAGACCGGTTCATATTAGTCAATTCATCTTGAGACAACCTGTTGATTGTATAGCTAGTCCAAAAGCAATCCATCGCATAACTGCTTTCAAAAACAACATAACCTGAAACACTTCCCCATTGTAATTAGTTATCCAGAGGTGAGGCATTCAAGGACAACTCGTCCTGAAGCATGGTAGGGACTCAGCTGCGAACTGCACAAGTGAGCAGGAACCACTCACAAAATGGCCACTTCAATATCGCATACAACATCATACGACATGGTAAAACATGTGACAGCCCTCCAGCTGAGTTCAGCGTAAATTCTTCCGTTAAATGATCCCACGATTTTGTAAAACAGTGGCCACCGTGCTTGAAAGTTCACAGCACTCATCTGTTTGGATCTTTTCCGACTGGCTTATCTAACTCACCGAGTGTATTTTGGGCACATTTGGTACGTTGATTACAAATCTAGCCAGTGATACCAACGAGTGTTGTGACTGCAATTTCGTACTACTGTCATATTTACTGCTACCGTATTTATTTATCGCAGGATTACTGAGGCACGGATGAATTAGCTCTAAGGAGAATTGGCTCGGGAGGAGATGGGTGTTGCCCACTACATACTTGTTAAAAACTAGGGTTGCATGCAGTGAAATTGCAAAAATTGTTGCTCCTGGTGTCGCTATAAACATTGTTCTATTCGATATCTTTTGTTCGTTCATCATGTCCCTATCAACAGCTTTGTTCTATGGCTTCTAATTGACATTCAGTCTGTCTTCACGCACATACAACACATATATGCAACGTTCTTTTCGTTAAATCGTACTATCAGCTTTTTCCGGAAACTATTACAATACACGCGAATGGCAACATAACAGAAGTAAGCTCGAATGGTAACTGCATGCGATTCATACATTGAATAGTTAGTATTTCAATCATCATTCCCTTGAAGAAGTAGTAAAACATGTCGTTTATCTAGTACAGGGTGTAGTGTGCTAGTTTTACTAATTTCGACTAACACGATTTGCGTTTATTTCGAATAAGAAATGAAATCTAACTAATTGTGTTAGCCTGGCCAATATCACTACTGGCGTTTAATTTTAAAGTTGCGAAACTGCGCCAGGATTTTTACTGCTATTTTGGTCCGATTTAAACATCCCGAGATGTCATTGGCTTCAGACGACTGTGTCTTACCGTCAATAGCAATTTAAATTACACATTTCTCACCATTAAACATTCATCGAGTTCAATGTATACATCTGACCTAGTGACCTCAGTTTCAGTCAATACATCTGGCATATTAGTGCTGAGTACGCTGCCAGATTTACGAATGAAGGTTACACGGTCTGCAGGAGTTACAGTGGATTTGGGACATGAAGCATCTGATGATTAGTGAGGGATTTTGTTTTCATATAGATTGAACATCACCCACAATTGATCGCAGCTGTCGCATTCCCATAGACTTTCCAGTCGGCCCCTTTCGAAAAGAAGCACTAGACTCGAGTTTCGCTCTCATTAGAGCTCATCACTGCCGGGACTAGAACTCCGGCCACGCTTTCATGAGCAGCAACCGTGTTTACCACTGCGCCATTGACCTCACATTAGGCACGACCGAATTATCATATGTGAACGCTCAACCACTTTCGCTTGTGAGTAATGATCAGGTTGCCCGATCGTCTCGATAGGAGACACAGTTAGTCTGTTAACTCTAATCGATAACCCCGCGATTAGGACTTCCTAGGCAGGTCGAACTCATAACTCACAAGCGAAAGCGGTCGTATGCTCACTTATGATAATTCGGTCGTGCCTAATGTGAGTTCCATTTGTAAGTATTTAGCAGACGATTACGACAGGACTGTAGCAAACAGTCACCCGTACGACAATGTGGGCATGGAATTATGGAATAGAAAATGGTTATGAAATAATTTCGTCAGTGACTGACATAACAAGTGATCGATTTCAGCATATGAGCTCAAGGAAACTCAACAGCCAACCCTGTAGCCCAACGGCCAAGTGTTTGGACTACAGTCTGCCGCTTATTCACGCGTTGTGGGTTCGATTCTGCAGCGTGTCTGATGCTGCTAAGACGCAGCTTGGTTGAAAAATCGATCCACCGCTTTGCTGGTAGCCATTATGATAAACTGCTTGATGAAAACAGTTGAGTCAACGGAGTCCCGAATACTCCAAAACTTTACATAACAGTAAAACCCTCATCGAATTAATGTATTTCCTATCGATGACCAGCTGTGCGTAAAAGATTATCGGACACAACCTGAACGAACGGACTGTGTGACTGACTGACTTCGAAAAACAAAACTTAGTCAAATCAATAAAATCAACATACATTAAATGTATTAGTACTCAAAGTAGATATACAACACAAGGATAAAAATTGCCCACACAAATAGTTTAAGGGTATTCTAGGGAAAATATCTAACAGACTATTTCGTTAAATTTGAAACACGGTCAACCAATAAGTCTGTCGAATAACAAATGACCGAATTATTGTAAGATCTTGTACATAAGCATGACACACTACGTTGTTGGAGCGTTAAACACTGGAAATAGGCATAACATTTCAGAAGTATGAATGACTCTGCCTGAAATGGTGTAATTCACCTTTCAAAATAAAAGATTTTGATAGGGTTTTACCGGAAGCGGTGTTACATTGAGAAAACTATAAGCAATTTCGTCGAAACCTTGACGACATATCCTGAAGTACATACATAATACCTAGATAGTACCGTACAGCAAGAAAACGCTTAATGTAACCATAGAATATAGATTAGACTCTTGGACGCAAACCACTGAATATGGATTTTTTTTACATTACAAAAGGATTGCTGCATCAGCTGATCAGGCAGTGAGATGAGGCAACGCCCAGATGTTAGACAAAATTTGCCCATGTAAGACCGTATAAGTAGTATGTATTCACTTGTCAAACTTTTTCGGAAGCATTCCACCAAATTAATGGTTATTATCGCTTATCAGATATGCGAACCCGGAGAACCTATTATCAAAATTTTCACGTTGAAACCTGTAGATTAAAATTCATTGACACGTTAATTTTAGCGTGTACTTTAGACGTGATCGACATTGAGTAATATTTTTACAACCCATATATAACATAGAGAGCAGTCTGTTAGATAATTACGATAACGTCGTCTGGTAAGAGAACATGCATCAAAACATCTGGACTTAATACGGATAATAAAATAAAAAAATATACCGGTACGTTAATTTTATAAGGCTATTGTGTGAAACTGAAAAAGATGCCGACTTTTGGTTATGGCGCGTTACGAGAAGGGAATATGTCAATGTGTACGGAGACAAGGACTAAGGAGCAGAGAATATGCTTTGTAGGAAGTATCAGTTAATTCATATGGCGTACAAAAATTGTTAGTTTGGGCGAATAATATGAGTTTTATCAGTACAGTAAGTTAGGATGAGATGGATGATTAAATTCCACACGAGTGATTACCTTCAAGTCTGCTGAGAGATTTGCATTAATCACGGAAGCAGAAACTTAACGTTTCTCTTTTTGTACAGAGAAACTGAAAGTGCATTCAGTAGTTTTAATTCCTGCTTAGATTCGATGTGAAAGACTATGCAATTCTATACGGTTTTATGGAAGATTTTCATTGCAGCTGGATTGGTACTGTGCGGTTGACATTGTGGGATGATTACTCTAGATGTTGGTCTATTTTCTAGCAGTTCACCGACGATCCCTAAGTTATCTGCAGTCCACTCAGGGAACAGAGCTTAGGAATACTATTACCCGTGCTGTAGGTTCATTTCCAGCTTGCATGTTTAGAAGACTGGCATGATAAGCGCTGATTAAACTCTCGTCAGACCTAACAAGCTAAACGGGTCTTGAATTTCGACTACACTGGCAAGTTGGTGTAGATAGTGAAGCATTGGTAATCGCAAATTTGTGATTTGACTGGTATGGCGTGTTCTGTCTAGAAAGCTAGATGACCTGGTTGTTTAGTGATGTTTATTTCAACGTGATTTTTGTAAAGTGTGGAACGATTGAAGTGTGGCTTACCTTCAGAAAACATGGTGTCATCCATTCCATTTGGGTTATTCAAAGCGACCGTATTTCACAAGATTAATTTGATCAGTTTTCACAGAAGATTGGTAAACCCAGGCAAATTCCGATCAAAACTAAGCTGTCTCAGCATTCACCAAATGGGATAGGACTTAGCAACCGTAGGGACGCTTGGTCCGCAAATTCGTTTATTGCACGAACTCCCGTACAGGTCATGTTAAACATGGGACCACAAACGTGTACACTCATTTGCACGGCTGATGTGCGTTCACATACATTGGGTGACAGTACGTTGTCATTCGCTCTGGTGACACTTCTCCTATAGCACGTACACACTATTCCAATAGTCTCTTCTGGTCCGTCGTCTTCCTTGGCGTTGGGGCTTGCCCTTTGTTCCCGAATGTCGCCTGTGAGTAGTATACTACTCATAGTAGTCGTGCTAAATGCTACTACTAAAAATATTTTGCTCGTCCAATTATTACACTGCTTTGCACGAAACAGCCCTTCTTCATTACAGTGTCATCCTCGTCACTATCATCATTATCATTGTGGAAATAATTCTATCATTTATGTTGCCCCTGCTATTTGTTACATCATGTAACATCATGCAAGCCAAAAATATTAATACCCGCAGTGGTATTCCAAAGATAAACATTATAGTTTAATGTTCAAATCAAAGAAAAAGAATGCCAAGTGGTTTTACAATTCTACATTATCGTTAGTCACAAACTGTCAGGACCAAGAGCAAATAGGCTAATTAGATTCCCTAAAACTACTTACTAACCACAACTAACCGCCGATAGAATAATTCATTGCTTCAAAAACGTACATCAACAAGTGCTAATTTTACGGTTGTTCGAGTTGACTAATTCCAAGCAATTAATTGAAGCAAAGGGTTATGAGGACACATGAATTTGCTTGGTCATGTGGGACAGTAAAC
>LOND01010247.1:0-10642 GCA_014220965.1 Paragonimus kellicotti
TAACGTTCACAATTAATCAGTTGGGAAATGATCTCAGTGTTTACCTTAGCTGTTGAGCCAAGCAGTTTGCTGCTTTATACATGTCGAAAATATTTAGTTTAGTGGTTATTCTTGATCAGATTAAGATGGTCGTGCCTGGCCGCACGAAAGCTGCAAAAACTCACACCAACCCGCGCACACACTTTACGTGTGTGATCAACGTGATCAACGTTCATGTTACCACATATTTCTATGCTCGTAATTAGCCTTATGCATGCGCGACTCAGTGCTAATCGGCTAACTGAGCAACATTGACAATGGGGTGCCTGTATCAGTCTATCGTACAAGCAAAGTCCCGCTCGTGACACTATCCTAACATTCCCTTGTCACTTATAGTCTGGATGCATCATGTCCTTGCAGAAACGCATTACATTTCATACGTGCTCCGGAGAAGTTACTTCCTGACACAGGTTGTGGCCCATTTCATCACATGTTATTAGAAAGCGCATTTTTCGTTAGTGGATAGATTAAACTTCAGCAATATACATATTAATTGGCATCTAGTCAGCGAATGTGCAAGCAAACATTATGCAATATTACATGCTTAACTGTACATTCCATCTCAGCGTGTTTATTCAACACAACACAGCCGAATTCAATGCTGCAACTAGCTGCAAGCCCTATGAAACGTTCAAATTATCAGTTTACATCGAAGTATTCAGTGTAAACGCCTAAACACTATAAGCTACACATTATATTACATCCTCGGCAGCTGTGTAAGTTTCATTTGTGATTCTTCAGTTAACCTGCTAACCACGCACGTGATGAGTACTGTTTCAACGAAAGGAAGTTTAATGTTATAATTCCATATTAACAAATGTGTGATTACAACTTGAACTTCACTATCAACTGGCCACTAACTGTAACGATTTCCGTGAAATCAACTGGGAAGGAAGTATTAGTCTTGGGGTCATTTGTTGAAGTTAACGGGGCAGTGACGGTGCCTCTTCTCAAACTGATCGGGAAATCTGAGCAATACTCATGAGCAAGTGTGGCTGAGCGCTCGTGTATAATATTTCTGTTGTGCATAATGTGAGGTCAGTGGTGCGATGGTCAACACGGTTGCCTCAAGAAAGCGTGGCCGGTGTCCTAGTCTGGGTAGTGATACGGATATACGTCATCGGCGAGTTCTAACAAGAGCAGAACTCGAGTCTAGCGCTTCCTTTCGAGACGGGCTGGTTAGAACGCCTTCGCAAATTCGACGGCTAGGATTAGTTGTCAGCTACGTGCAATCTATTCAGGCCAAAACCCCGTAATACTAACCAGTGAGAATAGGACACCCGGTCGCTGAACCAATTATCCTTTCTCTTGAAGCTCATCACATTTACTCACTTGCAAATGTTGTAAAATATTTTCAAATGACACCTTCGAAAAACTGTATTCATCGTCAAAAGTTGTCGATTGTAATTCGTAAATAGCCCGATCAATGAAATACGCCATTTTGGCCATCTAAGACTCTGAACATTTTTTCCCGTTGTCTTATCGTTGACTACATGATGCCACCTTGTCGCACACACGGAGCATTTGGAAATATCCTTCCATGCCGTGGGAATTTTATAAAGTTTTCCATCACTAGACTTTCTTTGGACACGTTTGAAATGGCTATACATCTGGTACGCTTAATAATGGGAGGTAAGCACACAACCAGAGGGGCCACGAGGAATGAAGTTCCCAGCATGTAAAAATGCACACAAGTATAGCTGATTGCACGTGTTTCAATATTTTGTTGAAAATGATCAGTATGCCCGGAAGGTGGAAAAATGTTATCATATACTTTAAAGACTCAGAGTTTATCAACAAACTTAGTAATATTAATTCTTTATCATCCCGTTTTCAAAACACATTGCTGGTTGAAAGAAAAACACTTGTGTTCTGTGATCATTGACGGAATGACAGGCAACTGTTTTGACCTAGTTGGATTTCATTAACACGACGCATTTCGGAGCTTAAAACCACGACGGGTGAGCATGGGTCAGGTTGTAATTCGAGAGCTTTTCCACTAGTTCACGGGAATGCGGTCAGTGTGGTTGCAGGAGTTTACGTACGACCATTTTCTCAGCAATTGTTTCTCCTTTTCTAAGAAGTTGAAATCAATCAGCTACACATGATTGGCCCGCGAACGACCAAGCATCCAACAGGACCTCAGGTTTGAATGAGGAATGTTTGCTATTCACGAGACGTGGGTTTGATGTTATGACGTGCTTTGTGTTGATAAGACCAAACAAGGTTGAACAAGTTGGTCAGTAACTTGCTGATCTTTACTGGGGCCAAATTTTTGCAAAAATCTCTCTCAACCGTTTTCACTTTTATGCTGGAAACGTGCTCGTTTGCAGGTCAATCACGAATGACTAATCGCTTTCAGCCAGCAGGAGAAAGTAGCGAAACAGCTAAGAAAAACAGCTTCCTTGTATGTCTGCATTAACTCCATCGTGAACAAGGTTTTTTACAAGCTTTGACTAAGCGAATATGGTGGTCAGTAAACATGGTCTTTGCTTGTAAAAAAAACTTACTGTCGAATCTGAGTGATTTTTCCTCAAAAACTAGTTTCCACGCCTTGCAAAAAGTGCTGAGACAATGAGCAGAAAGATGTCATTCATGAATTTGTTACACACAGTCTTATCATTGAAAGAGCACATTTCATGTTTAATTTGACATTGCAACGTTTAAATAATTTCTACTGGAATGACAAATCATTTAAAGGCCACAATGTTCGTATGTCCTCTCAATCAAATAGTCTTCATTGCTTTCTCAACAAAGTAATTCAATTTTGCCTCGTCCTACCGATGGATAATTTAATTTAGTCGATGATTTCCGCTAAACCATTTGTCTAGTCACGAAAACTACAAAAATCTTTGGACAGATTGAAAACATGAATGGTACGTGTTCAATTTAACTGTGCATTGCATTTCATCGTTCAATCGCTGATTCGTATGGGAGATTCTGTGGTGTTTAAACAGTTCTTGTTGACTTGGCTGCCAGTTTTGTCAGAAGTTCGGAATTCTTCCATTTGAATGTGGAGTTTTCAGTTTTACATTACTTTGGACAAACCTGGCGATAGGTACTTCCATCTAACAGCTAAACATGCGTCCTTATCCAAACTCTCTGTATTGTCAACTCAGAGGAATCGTAGATACTTCTCAGCGAACAAGAAGTGTTTTGCATATCGCTCTTATGCTGCAAACGCAAGACTGGCAGCGTTGCTGTCCGTGTAAGCTATTTGGGATTAACAGACTGAGTTCCTTATTTCAGTCTGTCATGGTATCTAAAAACACGAACTTCCTGAGTCAGCTGCAGTTCGGACGTAATTAGCTTACAGATTATGACTAGATTTTCAGCGGCGGTTGTCAATATTTGCCAGTCTAAAGCACTACTACAGCGGTCAATTGGTGCTAACACACGAAAATTGTCCCACGCTAGAGACTTGACGAAACATAACAGTCTACATACAAATCATATAACGTGGATGCAGAACAAAATGGTTTACATTCGTGGGAACGTTAGCATTTAAATAACTTCTTTTCCTTCAACGATGATAACTCACAAGTTAAGCAGAGGTGTCTTCTGCTCATTTTTGTCCACACAAACACTAGCTCAATTTCTGTACACAGTTATGGGACCAGAATAAGAGAATTCCAACGAACAACGTATTTATCTTAGAGCACATACGGCACAGTTTCACCTAGGTTGGATTTACGAACGTTTTCATCGAGTAGGCCACGATAAATTTCATATGTGCATCTTATGTTCTCGCAAAGATGCACAATACAGGCCTGTCGTTACTGTTTTAAACAAAGGAATTTTGAGTAATCAGCTGTTTACAACCGAAATTATCGAGCACAGAACAAGTTTGTGCACAGCTAAACCGATGCATTAAATCCACAATTGGTAAACTGAAAGCGTTTCAATAAAACTCAAACATTAACTTACTTACATCTTTAAGCATCTGGAAACGGTCAGGACAATCCTTCAATGATTAGGTGGTAGTTTTCTCTGGCTTCAGAATGAAGCAGTTAGGCTTTTGTTGAAGGAAACGTCTCACTTGGGGTTGTCTCACGCAGTAGTTCGTTTTATCATTCTCTGAGTCGTAGCTGGTACGGTATGAGTGCCAAAAAAATCATTCGCTCTCTCCTGTTCTGTCTGAACAGTAATCATTTGCGGATCTGAAAGATCGAAATTTTCAACAGGTGTTACAATAGGTAACATAGTTTGAGACTCGGACACTAGAAGTGGTTGTGGAGATTGCGCAAAAATCCCCGGAAGACAGTAATCTTGTCCATGACACATACTACTGCCCAATCAGTACAATGAATGCCATTCCATAGATGGACTGAATGTATACTATAAAACCGGAAACTGAATTGTGTTGAACACCTCACTGGATGATTCATCTAATACTGCATTGACTTAAAAGCAGTTGTGCACAGTGACATGACAGAAGGGCCGGGATTTAAATTTGTGCAGTTTTGTTAGGGCCCATCAGCAGTACTTATCCTAGCCATGACCAGCATTAGAACTGCGGTCACGCTTCCGATGGGAGTTAACAGGACAGTTACTGTGTCTCCTCTCGAGGCGATCGGGCAACCTGATCATTACTCACAAGCGAAAGTGGTTGAGCGTTCACATATGATAATTCGGTCGTGCCTAATGTGAGGTCAATGGCGCAGTGGTCAACACGGTTGCCTCATGAAAGCGTGGCCGGAGTTCTAGTCCCGGCAGTGGCAAGGATATGCACTACTGACGAGCTCTAATGAGAGCGAAACTCGAGTCTAGTGCTTCTTTTGAAACAGGGCCGACTGTTATGTCTACGGGACTGCGAAAACTGCGATCACTTATGAGTGATGTTCAATCCATATGAAAATCAAATTCCCCTACTTCTCATCGATATGACAATTGTTGAGATGTTGAAATCGAAGTGGAAATTCTGCTAATAGAAATCGGGAGAAATGCAACTCCATCAGCAGCGTCAATTTTGTCAGACTGAATCATATAATTTATTTTCGTGTGAACTGAAATGCATGGTCACGCAATACGCACATCCTATCAGTCTTAAGAAAATAAAATTTTATTACTGGGTAACTTTTCTCACTTTCTGGAAGGACGATTGAGTGCATAAGTTTCAAGTGTGCGACCTTTTGTCACATTGAGAAATTATGATCACACTTTCAAGTCTGTGGAAGTCATTGACACAAAGTTCATTCAATGTCTTAAATTACCCACTCGGTTAACATGACGAGCAATTGAAAATGATTAACTGATAATATTCGTGAAATAAACTTATAAAAAACTGTAAACAAATGGTTTAACTTACAACGTTTTACTCATTCAGTAGGAGATTGATTTTAGATAAATGGTGGTGAGGACCAACACTCAATCGGCATGTTCGATCGGTAAGTGGTACAAACCGTTCAACATTGTGAACTGGGTTAGAACCACTTACGCGCCAAGTGCTTCTCTATGTTGCTTCCAGATCTCACAACACGACTTAGAGTATGGACAGTTTAATTCTGACAGCTCAGTAGATTTTTATTTGATCATACTCGCTGACTTCCTGTCTGACCAAAACGTTGACCATCTCGCGAGTCCTGTGAGTAATCGAAGTGGACGCAGGCATTAGGGGAAAGGGGAGATTTCTTTTCTACTCATTCACTGATTCGCTGTCGAAAACATCCAAATATATTCTCATCGCATCGGAAAGACATTTTTATGTTTTGGCTCATTTCAGGTTTACTACCGCCTTGTTCTGAGTAAGCAACGTATCAGGTGTTAACAAGACCTTTCAAAAAAAAGCGATTTTAATTTTCGTTCTGCGATCAAATCGGGCCAATAATTGAACATTGTATCAAGAGACATTTGTTGACACCGACGAAGATTTGCCATCACACTGGAACCTTTATCACTCAGACTGAGTTATTTCACAAAACTCGTCCATCTGAACTCTCTGTGTTGTAACAAAAGTGCCCCGATGTCTTACATATGGTTAGCCTATAGAACGGAACAGAAGTGAATAAGCCGTCAAACTTGGTTCACTTCGTGCGCAGAGGAGAAAATGAAGTCAGTGAATAATTTCTTTGCTTCACCCTGCACATATATATTTCAATCCAACCGAATGCAAGATTTTAAAGTTCGTGTAATATGTTCACAAATCATATGGATTCTGAGTGGTTGTTTCCTTCTACGCCATTCGAGTTCCCCGGCCCTACAGTTGGGTCGCAAATATGTTGTATAATTTGCAACAATTCTACTGGCTATTTACTATCACTATATCTTCAGGATTCCCATAGTTCATATGATCTATTGATCTATTGATCAGTTAACTTAGTGGATACACTACCACCGTTTGTAAATCCTATCAGACTTCCCCGGTGTTTGCGGAACTGAGCACTATCCAAAATTAACCGCGGCAATTACGTGTGGATAAGTCTGTCAGCTGGTTGATTCAGATCAACCATTTGTACCAAGCTCAGCTTGTTCAATTAAAACAATATCTGCAACATGAATGAGGTGTCCTAATCCTAGAAATATTTTTGGGAGTGCAAAGAACAATTCTGTTATTTTTTCCTTCGAGCTTATCTGGCGAGCTGAACAGTATACATATGGCTGTGAGTGAACGTTTGGATTTGGCCGTTCAGTCAAGCAGACGAAAAAGCAATTTTTATTTATCGCAAATGGAAAAAAACAAGGGCGGAACCAGATCAGCTAAGTCAGGTTGCGGACATACTAAACCAACAAATGGTTTTGTTTTTATAACTAAAGGAATAATTTTGAGGTAATTTGCAGTTTTTCTCTTCACTCGGTTGTCTTATTCATCCCCTTTTTTGCAAAACGCGTTTTTATACAACAATCTTTTGCGTTAGCGTGTTGGCTTACGTTCTACCACACAATCACTTTGGATTACCATCCTGCAATTTGTTGAGAACAAGTCTGAATATGAAGGTCAAAACGTTATCCATACATATTTAATAGTATGACGCAATCATTTCTGGTGCCTTTATCTGTAAATGAGTGTTCTTTCCATGAAGAACCTGTTAGGGCGCTCATTTTTTCCGTCCAAAAACTGCTTTCGTCCTGAGATAGAGAAAAAACGATGGGCTTGACTTAATTTCAAGTTGAACATCACCCACAATTGATCGCAGCTGTCGCATTCCCATAGACTATCCAGTCGGCCCCTTTCGAAAAGAAGCACTAGACTCGAGTTTCGCTCTCATTAGAGCTCGTCAGTAGTGCATATCCTTACTTTTCAAGGTGGTCCAGCGGTGACTTTGGTTAGTCTTTTTTTCTACCCGTCCGACTCTTATTCCGTTATGGTTCCATTTGATGATTCGGGAGTGTTTTTCTGGTCACTACAACCCTATAAATACTTTGATCTTATTCGCCATGTGACACGTACTCGGGACGGAACAAAGCTTGCTATTTGCACGCGTCTTTTGGCTTGTCTTGGGAGCAGATCACGGGACAGTTGCGATAATTTTTCGGGATCGAGATTTATATCAGAAACAGGGTTACAACACACTGTAGATTATCATCCTGCAATTTGTTGAGAACAAGTCTGAATATGAAGGTCAAAACGTTATCCATACATATTTAATAGTATGACGCAATCATTTCTGGTCCATTTGTCTGTAACTTAGTGTTCTTCCCATGGAGAAATTGAGAGGAAGATGACCGACTAGGTGTCCATGCAATTGCGAAGTCATTAGACAACCTGTAATAAAAGCTGATCATTTCAAACATTTACATTTCACCAAACACCATTAATCGTCTAATAACACGGATGAACATCATGTTGTTTACTGTCAATGCTCAAAAATATGCTCAGTAGTGTTCAGTAGTGTAAAAGAAGATGGTGAGTGATCTGGAACCGTTATTACAAAGTAATATCCTTGCTGATATGCAGTCGGTCATTATGGAACATACTGTAATTGTGAGCAAAGTAGATTGCAACGCCGTTATGTTACGCTGATTAATGAAATCAATGTTCTCCAAGAAAATATCAGCTATAAACAGGTGTGAGGCATCCACATGTCACAGTGTTAAAATTATTGAAGTGGGTCATTCACATATTTTTGAAATAAATACTCAACACAATCTGGCATTTCATTTCAAGCTTGGTTTTTCCTTAGATAGAGTATTTTTATGTCCACTCGGTTATCGGATTCAATTTGAGGCATAAGGGATCACTGTACAAAGAAGCAGAAGTGCGATAAACAACACTGTGCACATCTTAAACTGAGAAGCTCCAGCAAATTCCAATTCAAACAACGAAAGCAGTTCATTGGTAAGCCTCTCGTTCTGAAACGCTTGAGCTTAGTAAAAAGTAACAAAATGCATGTTACATTTTGAACAACAATTCCGTATTCAACAATTGATTAATTTCACGTTTTTTTATAAAGAGGTTTTAGTGTTAATTAACGTAAAGTGTTCTGGTGGACTTGACAGTTAATGTGCAAATTAATGAAAGCGAACTTGTATGTCACAACAGTTGAGAGATTCTGGCAAAAGTCACGTGAAGACAGGAAAAACTGGAACAGTGTTGCAGCCGACTGAATGACAGGTAGTCTTCTGAACTAACCACACAAACTAATGCATAGAATGAACTAGAATGCATAGAAAGTTTGAACTAACTAGGTCGGTCACTCATCAGTATAGAAATGACAGCTCTCTGAATAAGCTCAAACTGTCTATTCCATCGAGTGATTGACGAACCGGCTTATTTTCTTCAGATAGTTGTTGAAATCGATTGTAATTTACGTCACTGATTATCTTTGAGTCTAAAACCACAGGGAATACGTAACGGAGGAAAGCGACTTCCAAAGTGCGTTTTGAAAAGATCTGTCAAGGTTAACAGTGTTATGTTGGACTGGAACTAGCCGGGTCAGCTAACGAAGTATTTCGTGAGATAATTGGTAAATTAGTTTGCATGTTTAGTACAGTCAACCGAAAGCTTTAAAACACCAGAGGAAAACGATACAGCGAATGCTGAAGAACACAGCCAAGACGAAACCTTCTAATTCGGTTTACGTGAGGCAAAATAAATCTAGCCTGTGAACTGACCAATTCAGCGTAGCATAACGTAAACTGTCGACAACTTGGCCTGTATTCAAGCATTCCTATCTAAAAGTGAACCTAAGTCAATTACAGTTGTAATTGGATATTCGGTCTACGACTGCGTAAACGGAACGGAATGACGGCTAACGAAACGGCGGATAGCAGTACGACGGATGACAGAATATACGCGATCACTTGGTCTCTTCCCGGACAACCCATCCACCCGAGGCTACCGCATGAACACAGTCTGCTGCGATGGAATTCAACGTATTTGATAACAGCAACTTACAGTAGTAATTGCTGATGATAGAGATGAGACCAAACTTTGGTTTAGCTGTACTATACATTTATTTCTTAGTTTGTGTTTTGTTTGAGTCTTCGTATCCCACAGGAACGGTTTCTGGGAAAGTGTACAGAAGCAGTTTACGCGTGATCAAGACGAGGATGAAATATCCAGTGAAATTGAGTTAATAAGTTGGGCAAAAATCAATGTTGTCAATCAGTAGTTGCTTGCCTACATACAAAAAAACCGGTTGTGGATATTTTAAATCCTGATGTTAATAAATTAAAACTAACTACAGCGAAAAATTACGGGAATTTTGTTGAAATAACTGAAACGTCATAAACAGATGCTTGTAGCTTTGGCTACCACATTGATCTTCAATCCAACCTGCTTTAGAAAGAAGTACTATACTCAGGTTTCGCTCTTGTTAGAGTTCATCAGCGTTACATGTTTTTGCCAAGACCGGGATTCGAACTGCTGGCTTTCATTCGTAGTGCAACCGTGATGTCTTCAGTGCCACTGATCTTATACTAAACGTGACCAAACTATAGTATGCAGAAACCAACTGCATAAGCTGACTACCTCTAATACGAGTCGGGCTCGAGTACGGCATCTCAATTTTTAAGGGGTTTAGCCTGAAATTATTGAGAATGCGACGGTTGCATCTCATGTTGTGAATGAGTTCAGATTGTTAATTCATCAAAATTCCATACTAATACTCATAGTAGCCAAAAAAATTACTCAACAAATTCAACGACTTCGCGAGTCCCGCTGTGAGAAAGGTTTTAGCCATGGGATCACCGTTTGCAGCCAACAGGTTTTTTACCTTGTCTCCTCTAAATTCGACCCAGCGATCCAAATTTCATACTGGATTGAACTCTGTTGCGCATCTGTTTACGACAGTTTGGAAAATAGGTTACTATTATTACGAAAACGTGGTATACTCCACAAATATGTATTATCCAGCTGCCCTAGTACGCACAAAATTTATGTCATTGTCTGGGAAGTCATCAGTTCCCCTAAAATATTGTGCGACGAGAAGAGTAACAAAGTACACTTGTGAGTGACCTTTATCGTTACCATGGTCGTGTACTTCTTCGGTCTCCACGACGGTCTTCAGCCATCGTGACAGCTGTGATTGTTATCCCGACTACACACTTGCTCTGCACCGTCTGGACTTTTGTCTGGTCCATTCTATTGCCTTTATATTGTTGCCAGTCACAAACGGTATAAATGTTGTGATCAGGTTGTCTTCGGGCTGAGAAAGAGGCTCTG
>LOND01010255.1:5694-16728 GCA_014220965.1 Paragonimus kellicotti
TTGCCTAACGGTTGTAATAGGCTGAAAGCAAGAGTCAACCGGTAACATACTCCTTTCTGAATATGCACTTCAGTGCACTAAGAAAAGTATTGATAAACCCTTAATAACACGCATGAGCAGGCGACCCTGTTTACGATTCGGACAAATTAAGGCTGCTTTGCGCACCATGCCGTATTCACGTCACCTGTTCTCCCTATTGTGAGAGAACATCTCGCCAGTAGAAGCACTTTTGTTAACCGAGGAAGACACTTTATCCTGGGAAAAGTGTGGTGTTATGGAACACATTTCACTCAGATGGGATGATCTTGGTTTTGCTTTACAACATACACGAACATGACAGAAGGTAATCAACGCAAATGGGATGGCCAAGCAGAAACTACGTTCAGGGATTGTTAATAATTCGTTGTTGAGATTGCTCTTTCCATTTAATCAGACTGACGTGGTAAGAAAATCACGAATAGGATGACACATTCAATTAGTAATCGTGGATTGCATCGCCTGTGCCATTCACTTTCAGCAAGGTCAGAGTATGGGCTGGTTTCTGTGATCACTTAACCCTGTACAATAGCGACGTCTGCCATAGGCAAACAATTCCCCATATGGCTTAAAGGAAAGAAACTCGATGGACTGTGTATTGAGCGTTGACGAGAGCATTATAGTTTCTTGGAGAACACGTTTCGAGAAGCATTGTGATTCCAAACATCCCCTCAGAAGTTGTCGACCTTAGATAACCTGTAGTATGGTAGACTGGTGCCTCATGATGACAGTATAAATCTTCATTTTCGGTCATATTCTTGGTGACACTGGTAACTTTCTTGCTTTCAGCCTGTTACAACCGTTAGGCAATCGCTGAACAGCAATGAAAAACCACATGTGCAACCAGACAATAAGTATAGTTATATATCACTCCGGCCGACGCATAGAGTGAATCAACCTACTCGACCTTACCCCATGCGGTACCTATCACAATGCAACAGTATAACTGCACAACGTCCTAGATACTGTCAGTCTGTCCAAGTTCATATGAGAGCAGGTCCGATCCTGGAGCTGATTCATCTGACTCAATGTTACTAGGTACTCAGATTCTAAGGTTAAATCTTTAACTCCCTCTGTGCACGTAACCTTGGAGAACGTCACGTTTTAAGTGAATGTCCCAGCCATCATATCAGCATTACTTTGACGTTTCAAGGAATAAAACCAACGTTGAATTGAGATCAGGCTGTAAATTGCCAGAACAACTTGCCTCATTCCCATAAGCTTCTTGGATGGAGGTAACTTCTTTCGAAACGGTTATTCTTGAGAAGCACTGCACCACAAAATCATTATTTCTGTCAATATACTGAAGAAGTTCAGTAGCTCGTCATGTATTTTATTTATTCCATGTTTTTCGGGCAACATCTTTTTGAATCTGATCGATTCCCTTGGTTTCACATGACCATCATGTTGTCTTTCAGCTCAGTTCATGATACGCTACCAACACATCTGAAATGTTCAGTCAGTCAACAGACTACATGCCCGATAGTTGTCAGAAGAGCGTCCTTTCAGGACTATGCATCAATGGTGTCCAGAACATCCCGAGTACGGTAAGTAAATCACCTGTAACAGTGTTTTCATGGTGTGTGTACGTATTCACTTACTCAGTCCTACAGTGTTCATTACATTAAACATTAGGGTGAGCATAAGCTAACCACTATACAAATCCGGAATGAGAAGCAATCCATTCCGCTCAGAACAACTAGATGTTTTGTTTGGCGTAGCAGGCAAGCAAAACATGCACAGATGCATCTCATTAGACAAACGAAGGATATGTCAAAAGCAAACATGACTGAATGTTTACATTCATGTAGGGTCTACTGTACACCCGGACAGATGACAAACAGTAGGCCAAATAGGTCAGCAAAAATGTTTTATGTTGTCTTCCGACGACCCGGATGTTGTTCGGACAGTGTATGCATACGGGTAGTGTAAGTGTATAGACTGCTAAGTGTAAAAGGTCATCGCAATAAAACAGTCGGTCACTTCAACTTCCTGGCAGTCAATTAGTAAATCAGAATAGGTAATTTTGTTATCTTCGAAGCAGGGAGCAATCCGAGGCTGTTTGGGCCATGTCATCTTCCTACTGCTTTCCACCTTCATGAGTAAGGTAGCTTTCTTAAAAGCACTCAAACATCCTGATGAAGCACATATATGCACTTGTTAATTGTGCTTTATTCAGCAAATATTATCCAAAATTATGCGTGGACGCTAAAACTTTTTTCGATATCTTTCAAGCAGAATCATTAAACTGAAGGACGATAGCCAGATAATTAGCCAAAGAAGAAAGACGTGTTCGCTACTGTTTGCCTTCCTGACCATGGCTGATGGCTAAGTATATGTTAAAAGTGTAACTAAGCGGGAAAATACTCATCTCCGAACAGGTTATAAGATACCTGTTACAGTCTTCGACTCAAAATGTGGAGAAAAAGGCTCGCTTCTGTTTTTCAGCACCGATGTGTCGTTGCTTGGAGTTGTCAGCCCAAATGAATTTAGTCCAAGGGTTCAATATCTATGGGAACTACCACAGTTTACAGCCACATTGTAAGGCATACTTCCCGTTGTCTATGTTACGAGGTGATTGTCGAGGACTGTACCTGTTCTCAACCGTACGGCGTTGGCAGTAGGTGCTACGCGACAGTTTCAAGTGCAATCTTTTTCCAACTGACTGATCAGAACATCTCCGTTAGCAAGATGTTGTCTACCTCGTGCCTAAAAATCGATTACATTGAATAACACTTCGAACTTCATCAGCTGATTATGTTGTCAGTCCCACACTGAACAGTATTGACATTTACACTCAGGAGAAGCTTTTGAGGACGGTGTACCTTTGCTACTCTAGATTCAATCGATCCGAAGTCTCAGAACCGCAATCACTTAATTGTCAGTAATCACGCAGCCTGCCAACACCCATTTGACCGATTGTCTGACAAATCTGAATGAGAGCCGTCTCATATATTTTCTCGTGTCTAGTAGAAATTTTACTACTGGTAAGTTTCTAGAAAATCGAGCTGACAAGAAATTGTGTTCGAATCGATAGAGAAGAGAGTGTCTTGCAGACAACTCGTTGGCGCCCAACTACCACAGTACGATGAGCGTAATACGGAGAAACTGGCTGAGAATTTGTAATATGAGAACAACTTGTGTATGCGAAGTAATACGACGCAAATAATTCGACTGCTTAGAAGTTATATGCGTCTAAAAATGCTAGGTAATGCTTTCTCTCAACTGTCCAGTTCTTGTTTGTACTCACCAGGTGTTATGTCGCTTCTCCGGCGGGCCACCATAATTATCGTTGCTTGTAGGCCCCTTTTTATTCCACTGGACAATTCTTATCATCTGACTGAGTAAATCTGTGATTACCTGTGCGTCGGTACAGATTTTTAGAAAGATTAAATCCCACCTATACAACCTTTTATTTGGCCTGAACAGCCTGGAAGTGTCTTGTCGGTACAGGAAAAATGAACTCACGAACTCTGTCTCAGATCACTAATCACATGTTCTGGTTGAGCTGCTGACGTTCTGTTCTGCATTCACATCACACTAACATAGCAACAAAAACAATCTCATTTCAACCGATTTAGCTAGGGTGATTCCGTTCTTGTTGACCCACAATCTCCATTCACCTCATGGACAAACATCTTCTGCACTTAACGAAAGAACGTTCACCATAATGTTGCACTAAATACCAGGACAATGTTATTGGTCGACCAACACTTATACTTAAGTAATATTTTAAATTACTAGCTTCAATATGTCAACATTTGCGTACACTTGAAACGCTTTACCACCGTTATCTGAGGCTATTCTGAAACACGGCTTCAGTATTCTGTAATGAGATAGTGTATCTTCAAAGTCAGCCAACCGATTTACGATATGTGCATAGTCCACACTTATCTGAAGATGATATATTTCAGTTCGCTGATCACACCAGTGTGGAAATCGCCCAAAGTTTATGCACAGAGTAGGGTTGATTGTCTAAATATCCTAAACTAACATCTGTATGTGACTGTTGAATTTAAATGTAACTCGAGAGTATCGGAAAGCATTTATCACAGATGTTCACTGTTTGTTATTACGGCATACACTTCTACAGACTGTAGACCAGACATAGATTAGGATGAAGTTTACTACCAGTTCACCAACTTCTGGCCCCCTGCACAACACACAGACGTGGTACTAGCAATTGAAGAATTAGGTGCTTCCGCATGCAGACTGGGTAATGACGAGTGCAACATAGGGCACTAGTCAAAACAAAAATTGTAAAATTTTGTTGCGGTTTTATGCTTATTACTGTCTGTTTCTCCTGTGTGTCATTTTTAAATCTTCCAAAGCTAATGTGCTGCTTGATGTTCTCTATCGACAAATCACTTTTGGACACAGACTGACCATGTAGCTGTCAGCTAACGATGGTTTGATTATTCTCAAGACTGTGTTCCAGTCTGGAGTATCTGCTAAACTCCAACCATGTACTGATGTTCAACAAATTATTTTGCGGCGCGCTGATAGATCGCCTTAATATCAACTAGAACTGAACGAAACCAACATAGCAGAGCCACGGGAACTTTTCATCTACCACAACATCCTTGCTGCTAGTTCAGGATCCTACCTACCTGCCATTGTTAAAGTACATTTGGTGCGTATGCGACAAATGGTGTGTATGCGTGCCAACACTTCGTTCACTTGTCAAACGCTGGACTTATTTGCGTCCACTCGAAGTATTTGACGGCCACCGGAATATTTGACACGAACCTGAGGACAACTCAGCTCGTTCTATCTCTTGATTGGGACTCAGAAGCATCTAATGAAAGACAGCCAAGCCTGATGAACACAACAACCCGCTGAGCTGAAGCCGTTACTTGGAGCTTGTTCCAAGTAGCACTATCAAATGGATATTTGTTTGTTTAATACTCTTTGGAGCAACACAGGAATCCAGTTCACCACCACCATCACCACAATAATAACAATAATAATAATAGAGCCGTTGTAAGAATCGGAGGAATACCTCAGTAAGGCGTTATTGTTTCGGAATTGCAGAATCTACTCACTTCTCCAAATTGATCAGTGACCTCAGGAAAGCTTGCATTTATACTCTCTTCCTGTGTCAAAGCTTTCCTACTTGGCTTCCGACGCCAGAATGAGCCAACCAGCAGCAACGAACATCTAGTCCGGTTTCAAATAAGCAAACAGGAGACACATCTCAGCGTACTTTCAGAGTGCTCTAATGGAAATGATCAAAGTCCTAAGTTTTAGAATCATGCCAGTGGCTTCGGCTAGTAACTTACCACAGGCATAACCCACTCACACCAGCACATTCAATACAATCGTGTTTACCTCAGAGTTAGAGAAACGCAGAACACATTTTAGAACTTTCGTCCACATCCAACACGACGGGTGTTGAACAGCTTGAATTGGTTAAAGTACTGTCATGCACAAAAGTTTTTGCATGTAGGACTGAAGAAGTCATTTCTGTGGTTTCCGAATGGATTTGAGCACGAGTGCTGCAGCAATCCAGCACCAGTAAAGTTCTGTTCTAACTTGCTTCCACACTGCCGAACCCCATGTGCTATATTTTAGTGGACTACTGATTGCATTTGTAAGCATTAATTCGTCTGAACCTGTGGACTGAGAAAATACCTTCGTTGCTGAGGAGTAGAGAGGAAACGGTCAGCCAACCTGCACTTGGATGAATGCCTGGAACCAGAACAACTGTCCAATCAAAAGCCGATCTATTGAATAAAGACAAACAAAATTACTATTTGCAACTAGTGTATTTATTCATGGTGACAAAGTTGCATGTAATATGTGTCAGGTTATTCAATGAATCATTAATGGTAGTTGCAACTTTCTGGATTTGCCGACGTATGGAAAGTTTCAGTGGCTATCCACATTCTTTACAGATACCTGTTAGGCTCCGAATTTAATCTTGGATCGGGTGCCTTTGCATGGACTCATGGTGGAAATTTCTTAGGGTTACCACATAGCGCCAATGTGTTACTCTTCTCTGAATACTTGCGTTTGCTGTGAGGACAAGCCTGGTCCTCAGGTGGAGATTGTATTCACTCAGTCGGGTCTATCATTTCTTCTGTCATCCCTTCGTTGGTATTACAACATAACAAACGTTGCGTGTAATTTTATTTTCTGGGACTTCGTCAGCCATTTATTGCTGGCCGTAAATTCGATTCAGCCGGAATTTTCAAGAAAGCACCAGCTTTCTTCCGTAATAGTACAATGTTGATAGGTATATTTTTTTGTACAACCTATATTGAGCTTGATGTTACTATCTTGTTGTACAGTTCGGGCGAGGACGTATCTTCTCCCTCAACTCCCATAATCTACATTCCTATTTGTGCCTGTTACTTAGCTGACTATTGATCATGCTTTTATCTTCTGTTTTTACTATTCTTTAATTTTATCTCGAGTTGTTGTAAAAGAAATTTGTTTTATCTGAGTCTTTTTTGGTTTTCAAAAGAAAACTCTACTCTGTTGAGGTCCGCATCCTTTATACTGTCGGGATTAGTGATGAATACTGTGGCCAAGTTATTCTCAACTTCAGTAGGCCATACCCAGGATTGTTGACTGAAATGGAAATGTTCAGCTGTTAAATTGCTATGTGTAAATACACTGCACCAGGATCTGTTTGCAACACTCAATCAGTGCGACCAGTTAACATCGTACTGGCCGAAACTCGTTGAACTTTTACGCATATGCACTGTTTTATTTATTGCGCCTACTAGTTATGTGAGCTACTTAGATAATACTGATACTTTTAGTCACCATACGCCATGAAAGACTACGTGTAAGTTTTATTTATTGCCGAACCAAAATGGATTACTAATTACGATTAGATAACCAAGGTCCGGTCTACCGACCAAATCCCACTTGTAGATTACTTCATTCGTCACTCACTAAAGATACCCACAGAGTTCCTGGTTGTGTTCCTCTGGTTGCTATCTTAAACCATATAAATTCTATCTTTGTGAATCTCCTTAGGCAAAACCAACTTTGAATTATATAATGTACATTTAAGTAGATTGACTCATCACTGCTGAGTAGTAGGGGATTTTGGTTTTCATAAAGGTTGAACAACACCCACAATTGATTGCAGCGGTCGCAGTTCCCATAGATTTTCTAGTCGGCCCTTTTCGAAAAGATCCGACTGGAAAGTCTACGGGAATGCGACGGCTGCCATCAATTGTGGATGTTGTTCAATCGATATGAATCATATCAGTTCGATCGATAGATTGAACATAGCTAAGTATTTGTCGACAGAAAATTGGGAAATGCACTGAGGATTCTCTTAGGTGCATGCTACTTATTGGCAGCGGAATAAGGACATTTATCCCATTTAACTAACAAAAGTAGGCCCAATCAAAGTAATCCTGTTTTATCAATTGATATTGCTGAACGTTCTAAAGCGCTAACGATAAATACGCACAATTCGGCAAAAAGTGAACGTTTTCAGACTTCCAGTTTTCTTTTGTGTAACCTTAAACTGAAAATGGAAGTAATGGTCACGGAAAAAGGTTGCAGAAAATTCAACTATTTTTACACGATCACAGTTGTAATTTATTAGATACCGTTTTCGCGAAGTATGAAGTTGCAAAGTATCATTGATAAGTAAAACCTTTTCGGAGGGTCTAGTGAGGATCAGTACACTTAGCATCGTAGACTCATTTGTTGGTGCAAATCGCAAGAATTTGGTAGGATTAAGTGACTTCCTACTAATTTGTCTGCTCCAATCGGCCTTGAACGAATGACAGCATTTTGTCGTTAGTAATACTGTTGCGCGCATATCCGACTTGTGGGTGGATATGTTTTTGTAGCCTGAACATGGTCGTAATTCTTCTGGACTCACCGTTCGACATTTGATTGGGATCATTAACTGTTGCTTATCGTCGGACTGAGGGTGTTTGTTACGCAGCAACTGAACATTTTTCCTCCGTTTACACAAAAGGGTAGGTAACTTGTGTTTCGTTGCACTGTTAGACAAAGAAGCACCAAATACCTGCTATAAATGCAAAATTTGTGACAGAATTGGTAAGTGTACCAGTTTTTTGGTGAACAGTAGTTTAGTCACGTCTGCTTTGACGCTAATAAATGAAAGCTTTGAACGAATTAATTGTCATGTTGCCAGACACATCTCCCCGAAAGTATTAAGCAGTTCAGTAACATCGTTCACTTCCGCTAACTAGAGGTAAATCCTAACGGAACGCACAACCTAAATGGGTGTATCTGTGTATGGGTGTGTGTCTACCTACCCACATGTTTGTGCGTCACAAGCAGGACAACTCAGAGTTTCAAATTCTCACAACCACTCAGTCACGAGCCCACACACACACGCGAGAGAGAATCGATTACGATGATGACTTTCACACATTCATTCATTCATTTCCTGTGCATACAAATTTAATGTACCTTGTCTACCGAGTCCTACAAGCTCCCACCCGTACTTAATTTCGTTCCAGCGGTCACTCAAAACTCGCCTTGATTCATGACTGACGACTTTGGTACACCGGCGGACGGGTCGCTTTTAAAACGTTCGGCTAGCCCAACGACGGATTTGTGTGTGGCAGGGGATGTTACAGCGGAAACATTATACAGAAAGGTCGTTGTGTGCAGTAGCTGGTCTAATGTGAACCTCGCACCTAATTTAAATAATTTTGACACAGATTGTACGATAATATGTGTATTAATTAGGCTAATGACTCATTTGCTACACCTGAACTGTAGGGAATTGGGAAGGATAAATGCATGGAAGAAAATATTAAAAATAATATAACTTTGATTGATCTGCGTCTTCGGTTGCCCACCATAGTTACCGTCATTCCACTTTGCCTGAGAAGTTATTGATTGTCCATGGATTCATCTTAACGTGTACTGGCGAAACAGAATGCCGTTCAGTGAAAAGGTGTTGTTTACAGAAGGACGCTGCTTCGAAGCACGAATGTTCTGATGAAACCCCGCGTCATTGAAAGCATACGACAATTCAGTCGATGTAAATTCACTTAACCAGGCTATCCAACCATGAGTAACTACCGTTTTTTTCATGTAACTCCAATCAGTTTCGTTCAGTTTTGGCTGCAGGACCTCTGGTTTAGACCGCACTAAAAGGACAAAAGACCCGGTTGTTTGCCTGTCGCACTATCATACACGTAAGACTCAATTTGTCAGATGTACAGGTGGCGATAAAGTCGAATTAGGTTTAATCCATTTTTACGCATTCAAACTATTCATCATGAGCTACTAGACCTCGTAGCAAACGAAACCAAGGTCATTATTCCGAAAAGTTCATTCGTTAATGGACTACCATCTTGGATAAACATTATCTAACGTGAATGGTAATGTAGACTTTACCATTCACCAGCCACCCCAGGAATGGTCCATTAGTTTTCCTCGTTTTTTCATTGCAACCTAAGATAAAGCCGTACCACAGTTTTACAGAGCCTCTGCTAGGGTTCATTTCTCAACGCGTTTCCAACTCCCACTTTTCGGAGTTACCCCTTTGAGTCGTCGGTCTTTCTTCATGGTTAGTCACCAGTAAAGTAGACCTTGTTCTAGTTTGAAATGACCTGACGTTAATGCGAGTATCACGACAAGAAATGGCATCTTTGTGAACGGATATTCGTTTGTCTCTAAAGCAGATTTTGATCAAAATCGAGGGAAACGAAGTCATCACCCCCAGACTTGTTCACAAAGATCGAACGAATTGAAAGAAACGTTTCTAACGCCAACAATTTATTGGTGCGATCAACATTTCAAAAACCGTTTTAGCCGAGAGTGTTCAGTAGAACGGTGCACATCAACTAAATGGGTGGAAAGTGTATATACGTTATTTGATGCATTGGATAAGACGAGTACCATTTCCGGGAATGCAAATAGCGAGTCCACTCGTCAGATGTTGGCAGACGTTCACTTTATTTAACCCAGTCTGTTGTGGTTAATTAATCATAACAATTAGGAGATAATCGTGTTGACTGGCGGGCGCGATACTTAGTTAGATTCTTGTCCACTGGAGAAGAAGCTTCCAAGGGATTTAGAATTTACGTTGAACACCGCTGACACTTGAATCTAACTTTCGCATTCCCACACATTGTTCTCTCTGCCTCTTTCGGATGTGGCTCAGTGGATGCATACACCCATCTAACGTAAACTAAATGTCGCGATGGTCAAAACGGTTGCTTTGTGAAAGCGTGGCCGGAGTCCGAATTCTGGTATTGACAAGTATATACGGTACTGACGATCTCTAATAAGAGCCTAGTACTTCTTCACGAAAGAGGCTGACTGGAAAGTTTATCTGAATGCGAAGCCTGCAAGCAAATTTGTGATGTTCAACATTTTTCGATAAAAAAATGGTGTATTGATTATTTGTAATCTTGAGTTTATGTGCGATCTATCAACCAGTTTATGTAAAAAGTATTAAACATCAGTTATTTTCTGTATTAAGTGAAGCTTCCCTCGCACTAACATGGTCTGTTTTAAAACCATAGCTGCATGCTGTTGTATTCCAATCGTTAATACAATGATTTCTCATCGCATTTAGCTAATAATCATTCAATAAAGAGAGAATCCGCCAATGAACTTCAGCTCACCGTCCACACTGATCCATGAACCCCTAGGCCACCCGAGCGTCCAGTTGACTGTTGTTATCACTCGACTGAACCAAAGCGACTTATGGAACTCTCATGCACGTTGGTGCCTGTCCATATACCGTGTGAATGTGCCACCGAATCGTGTTTGGCTAAAGCACTTCGGTGAATCGGCACATGACGGAAAGCAAACGCATTGCGCCCAAGCTCTCATTTCATGTGAGTCTACCAGATAGGCAAAGCCGACTGACAGTAATCAAGCCTATGTAAATCGATAGAAGTTTTTAAGGTCTAAACCAGAGGTCTGCAGCCAAAATTGGACTAGACTGACTGGAGTTACATGAAAAAACGGTAATTACTCATGGTTGGATAGCCTGGT
The DNA here is from genome assembly GCA_014220965.1 of Paragonimus kellicotti. Classification (NCBI taxonomy): domain Eukaryota; kingdom Metazoa; phylum Platyhelminthes; class Trematoda; order Plagiorchiida; family Troglotrematidae; genus Paragonimus; species Paragonimus kellicotti. The sequence goes on from LOND01010255.1 coordinate 16,696, forward strand.
TAAGTGAATTTACATCCACTGAATTGTCGTATG
>LOND01010256.1:0-10114 GCA_014220965.1 Paragonimus kellicotti
TATTAAACAAGAGTGAACATGTGGGATACAGCGTCTTGAGTTACGCATCGGGTAGTTATAAAACGATTAATGTAAGCGCTGAAACGTTGAGTAACCGCGAAAACACAAACAGGCAGGGGAACGGAACTATAAACCGCAAAGGTGTTACTTCTAGAATTACTTTTTAACATTCACAATGTGTTTGACAGATCTGACGACTGGAACTTCAACAGGTCATGAGCCCAAATAATTTTATCAAACCGGTTTGTCTCTAAGATCCACATACCTTCAGGAAACATATGAATTAAGTCTCACTATTCTCACCTTTTTACCTTAAATTAGAGATGTGACCACGCAATCAGGGCTTGTAAGGAGTTCAACACCAGTATTTCTTCCAATTATATAACACTAATCAAACATGAGAAAAAAAATTGCACGCAACCTCTCGCAAAAGTATGCATTCACAATGAACGAATCGTAAACAGAGAAATTCCCGCTATTCCATCAGCTCCATTGTGGCGATGCTACGTATAAATTGGTGGGATTGAAACAACCAAGGAGGGAGGCAGCATGCTAAACTCACTTCACGAGCAGTCGGTCTCCGCTTAGGGTTCCAAGCAATGAGGTCGGAAATCAACTGGATGCCCTCGGGTCCGGCATTAGGAATCAGAGACTGCAAGCACGATGGAGCACATTGAGGGAATCTGAAATTCATTGCGGCAGCTAACTGATAACCTTCGGGCCAATCTCCCTGCAGAAAGATAGGTAAGTGAAAGACGAGTGTGTGTAATGAGCCCATGCACTGACAGTATGGTTAGTGAATGTATCCACTAGATTCAAAGCTGAAACTACTGTAATAAACTAACTGCGGACTTTGCTTTATATAAAGATAATTCATTGAAATGTTCCTTTCTTTAGAGTGCACGCATCGATGGACGGCTCTGGAAAGCACACAGTGAGCATAGGACACACCGAGGATTAACCGCATTCATATATGGTTGATAACACAGGAGACACTATATTTGGCGAGGATAGTGAAATGACCAAGGAGGAAATGCATTAGTCGGTGAAAAAACATGACAACCAAGAACTAGCCGAACAAGGTCTTTTTGCAGAATGGATTAAATGGACGGAATGACCAACGTGGTAAATACAGGAAAACAGGACGATGAAGAATTGTGCGATCACTCACTGCTTGACCGGCTTATGTGATCTCTTTTATTACGTTCATTAGTACATCCCGGAAAACAGAATAAAAACATGAAAAACAGACTATACTATCCACACCTACCTTATTAGGTGTGCCCAAGACAGAACAGATTTTGAAAATCATATCAATTTTCTGAGCTTCCAGGAAACAAAGGACGAAAAGTGTATAGCTCCGCCATGATGCAACCAACAGCAAACAAGTCAATGGGCGAATTGTAGCTCGTGGACCGCAGCAGAACTTCTGGGGCTCGGTACCTGCAATACATGATTAGGCGTAAAAATGCGTAAAAGATATACCATCACATACAGTAAACGATATATCAGCGGTTTTCCCCAACGCTTAATTGCCACACAACCATGAAGAAAAAAGTAAACTCTGTGCGAGAGGAGAGAACAAAAATGGAGGGACAGCGAAGGGACCTAACTACTAAAAACAACTACGTCTATATTTAAACATTCAACATCGAGGTGCCTAAACCTTTGGAAACAAACAACCAGATTAAAGTAATAGTACGGCATCATCAGCAAACAGCTACCGAATGGCTTTCACTGTCCCGCGTCATTAAGTGTAATCATTTCACTCGTTGAATGAGTGGTCATGCGCAGGACAGCTCCATTGATAGACGGTCGTCTTGGATGAAGAGCTCGGATAAGCTTGCAAAGGATTTCAAAGTTTTCTGAGGCAAAAGCGGTTTTCATTTCGTTGACTTTCTCCATTAGCTAGGCGTCACAGTTGGTGATCAGGCTACGCTTCTGCTTCCTATGGATATCCCTCCTAAATTGTTGTATGAACCACCAGAAGAATGTTCCGTCTGGCATCTAACAACTCCAGGGATTTCTCTACGATCCAATGTTTGTTTAACCCACGAACTACCGTGCTGCATTCTACAGTACCTGCTTCTTGAACGCGTGTGATTTTGGTCCAGAAGGTATTGGAATCTTCGTGGTGAGAACTGCTACCCTCATTTTCTAGGTTAGTTAGATACTTAGGCTTTGCCGACAGCATAGCCAGTTTCTCAACAGACAGCCGTTTCTGTCGGCCAGGTCCTTGCTCAGCAAAAAGAGCAAAACGGTAATGTACCAACAGATGATCTGAATCCAAGTGTGTGTTGCAATAGGAACGACAATCCTGAGTGGAATGCCGTCACAGCGAAATAGAGTCGCATTTGAGATCTTCCCGCACAGATATCCATTTTACCCAAAAACCTGAATCACGTGCATGTGCCGCGTTTTTAGACGTGTTCGTGCCTCGTTGCGAGGATGACACGGCACAACAAATGGTACATCGTAAGGGTCAGTATAAAAACTTCTGTGGTTTTGTACCACGAAGACAAGAGAACAATCTAGTTAGATGTCTGGTGAATAGAATAGTGTCAATATGCCCAAACAACACCAGAGAAGGGCAGAACCAGTTTTTATTTCACAGGCTCAACGAAAAAAGGTATCCAGAGCAGTTTAGTCGCAGAAATATGCTGAAAAACACAAAGGTAGATAAACTGCAAACAACAAATCCGTTTATGTTTCACTGTCCTTCAAGGATGAAGACTCCTTCGAAAACATAGCAATTGAGACCAGCTTCGCAGCTCAACTACGTGAACAGTTCACTTCCACCGCACTTTTCTGTCCCCAGGTGAAAGATACATTGTCCATGCAGGTTGCATTTTGACATGTTCACCGATTCGTTTGCTGCTACGGAACAAGTTACATAGAATCGTTAAATGAACCCCAGCACATTAATGGTTCATATCATCATCACCGTCACAGCAGCCATGAGCCTGATCAAAAGGTATTGTGGCGTGGGCTGCCGTTCACTTTAACGGTGACATAGAATATCCTAGGAGAAATGTTGCTGAAAAGATCATATTCTTGTTACTATTATTATCAGAATATTAACAGCAACAATGATGAGAGAAGAAATGGTGTGGATGCATTTACGCCTTTGACTGCGGTACGCCATCCATCTCAGACAGCGTTTCTAAAAGCGATTTGAGTGATCACGAGGACCCCAGCCAGGCAGGCGACACCTACCCACTTTGCTCAGTGGAGCAGTCAGGGTCTTCATATTTCGTGACCACGTTGTTGCTTGACCACCATGTGGTTTCACCCAACTGTTGGTGGTCTCAGTATATAATGCCCGGTACGGTAAACGCTCAGCTGGCATGCGGAGTACGTGACCTAACCATCGCGAGCAGTGCAACGCGATTAGTTGATTAGCTGACCGCGAATCCCATCGAAAGGCGGCCGTGTTGCTCACGCGATCAGTCCATTTAATGTGGGCTAATTTGGCGGAGACAACGATGGTCAAATACAGCAAGTCTGTTGATATCTTCCTTGCGAACAGGCCACGTTTCCGAACCATAGAGCAAAACAGAACGTACACAAGTATTATAGACCCTTCATTACAGTGACAACCGAACGCAGGTTGGCAAAGGCAACTCGTACATTCACCACTCTCGTTGATATCTCTTCTACAGTATTACAAGCTGACAAGTGGATTACCTGCAATAAAGAAAGTAGGAATGGAAATGCCCCAGTCTTGAAGTAACACTTTGCACTTTGAAGGTGCGAAGCGCATTCCATACAAACCAGCCCGGTCACTCACCTTGTTCAGCATGGTCTGCATGTCTTCGGCAGAGGGGCTAAGTAGAATCGAGCAATGTTTGTTTATGAGGTTTATCGACGTGACAGAAATCCAGTACTATCGCAAATGAACAGATCCTTTGAAATATACGTCTGGATGGCAAGTTTTAGTAGCTGCCGCGATTTGTGAACAGTGTCCCTTAGGTCCTCTCACCTAACTCGAACTGGGCAACTTGTTAATCAGTGCTTTCCGGTAAGCGTTCTTTACACTCTCTTCACCCACATGCCAGTTAAATACCTTGCATTTACGAGCATATTAACTCCGGGCGGATGATAAAACAAAACGGGGCACAGGTGGTTGCTCCATAATACACAACAGTCTAACAGAGTGGCGCCACCTGTAACTGACCGTTGTGTGATCAAGTTAGGTGCAAGAACAGGGAGGTATTCATGTAACAAAATGCCTCTTCTTATGTTGAAGTACGAAGCTCGAAATACAGAGGTCGTGGGATGCGCAAAGCTGCAACAGTATTTCGTCACTGTCAATGCGTTGTGCAGGGCACCAAAACTATCCCCAGCCGCTTCCCCTCCGGAGAACGAACACTAAGCTGAGCATTAAGATCGTCCGCTACAATGATGATGTCGGAGCGTTTAGTCCACTTCAGAGTCAACGAGGACGTCGTAGAACGCCTGTTTGGTAGCATTTGAACAGCTGTGCGTGAGCATACGCCGATCTAGTGAATATACAGCACTTTTCGGATTTGTGTACACAGACTGTAAACGATGTGTTAAGTCGGACAGCACATAAGCGACTCACCACTGCCATCCAACCAGGTAAACATTGCTGCTCTGCTCTGGAACTCAGTGCGATTCCCACTCCAGCTTGACCACGAGATTCAGCTTCGGCGTCACCAGAAACCCTGAGAGAGAAGCGCTTGAATCGACAGTTATCTAGAGGTGAGCTCAAATGAATAACGGTGCTAGAATCGTAGACTCGCGTCTCCGACATGCAACACACCTCAAGCCCCAGAAATGAATGAGTACTTGCCAGGGCAGCTTACCAACCAACATGTCAGGGAGTGTGGACAGTGAAGGCGCCAATGTTCACCAGTTGTCTTAGTTTCAGAGAACAATTATCACCTAAAGACAGACGGAAAACCAAAAATTGGGGGTGGAGGTAAAATAGGAGGGGAAAGTCGCACTGGTTGAATAATGTCACTGTTAGGAGAACGATAACTTCTGACACTTCCCGGTCGTTCATGCCGCGGAAAGAGGTTGACTTGAGGGATCCCACTCCGAGTTTCCGATTCAAAAGTGAATGCGACATTACAGTCTGATTCTGAGCATTGCTGTGCGCAGTGAATCGAATCGCGAGCAGGATTATAGATTAAGCCCGATGTTTCTCGACCGCGGGAACCACTGATGTATTGCTGTCTATGATGCTGAGAATTTGATTTTCGACTATATTGGATAATACACCGGCGGTCACGGTCAACCGTTGGGCGATCGGAGTGCTCTTGTTTGAGGGTACCTTTTCTAACCCCCTTCTTCCTGATACGGAAGACAACGATGCAGCAACTATGCTGTATGCTCATAGGATCGCTGCTCGCTACTTAAGCACTACTACGCGGTTGTTAGTGAGACGTACAACCCTATGAATGTAACTGCTTTTCGTCTGACTGTTCCGCTTTGGCCTGCCTGACAAGGTTGCACCCGGAAGTATCCGAAGTCCTAGTCAGCATAGCTATCCGGATCGATGTACTGCACGAGCCTGACCATCATGTCAAGGTAGAAAAATAGGTCAAGATTAATGGTTCACACTGACACTTAACTGTCAGACAAACATGAATAAAATAACAAGCACTAAATACGAAGTAAAACAGGAAAAGGTGAAGGGACCTCAACAATCAGAACCCATAAATCTGGACCCAACGCTCAATCATAGTTATTATTATATGTCCTGTCCTCGACAATAAACCCTGTATACAGAGATTATGCAAGTAAAGGCACGACGTTATCAAGCTATCTAGCTTCACCTCGCCCTCTCACTCTACGCGCCTAATGAGAAGTCGGTTGGCTTCGAGCGAGATCTAGATCTATGACACTTGTGAGTCACACCGCACCACACTTACTGAATTACCACGTGTATATCGGTTGGCATCTACGTAGACACGAGAGTCCGAGATGATTCTTGGGTTTTAATATACTCTCTGGTCACTCTCGACACTTCATCTACAAGCAATTTTCACACAGCCATGAGCAATGAGAGCAATATCTAGGATAAGGAGGAGCGATAGACGCGTGTAGGAGAAAGTTACAGAAAGCGCGAGCGAGAGGCATATCTCTCTATAATGAGCACGCTATGCTCCATCCGAGAGTCACTCATCACTTATATCGAGTCAAAAGGTAGCCACAAAAATCATCCACACACGAAGAAGCGCGATTCGGGAGACAGCACGCTTAACCACTCACAGCGGATGCCCACGCAATGTATATATATAATGAACTGAAGCCTATAGCGTTGAGCCCGTCCTGCCTCACGGTTTCTTCCAACTAGGCTAGCTGAGCACAAAACCGAGATTATCGGAGGAAAAAGCGTTTGAGATGACACACCGTATCACAGAGTTAAATTAACACGTGTTTCAGGATCTGAGAGTGCATAACCATAAGTTCCAGCCGAGGGAGACAGGCGAGGCGAGGAGAGACCTGAGGTGCGACCACTTTGAAGTAAATAAGACCTGGCCACATATCTCTATCGATTAGCACGTGACCAGGGAGCTCGTGAATGACTCGAGAGTCGGCTGAGGTAGCACTGACGGCGGCATCACAAGAGTCATATATATAGCATGGGAGAATTTTACAACTCTATCTCTTATTTACTCACCCTCTCACGCTCTCACAAGAGCAGAGTGCTATACGTGGGTACATTTGGCTGGGATAACTCCCAACCCCCAGTCACGACATTTAGGAGAGGCACAGGAGATACGGATGGTGCGATAGTCTAAATACTCGCTCTATGTATCTATTTTTGTAGAGAGACAATAAAAAGATGCATTCGACGAGTATAATCACGCATACAGGCAGCATATATGACTCCTGCGCCACCACTTCGTGCGTGATGATAGCTGGTGTATATATCTTATATGAGGATCCGAGATTCCATGCTATTCCGAACCCTCCTCTTATCCTTTATGGCTGTATGACACTTAATGGGATGTGAACTCTACTCCCATCATTGTTACTGTTTCCCCGGCCATATCGACTACATCGTGGTTGATCTATCTGCCTTGTTAGCCTGTCTTATGAATTACACATGACCCATAAGCTATATCGTCTGATAGATATGTGACTCGTCAGATGTTCTCCTCCCACGGGAGTCAAGAAACGGAACCTTAGAAATCACCCAGTAGTAAGAGGGGTTACAAGAGGAATCTTATTGTAGAACATAAGTTCCAAAACAGAATTAATTTGCTTACCATCGAGTAGAAACGTAGTCTGTGTAAGGGGGTTGTGAACGAATTTCGCGTGCAAGACCGAAATCAGCAAGCTTCACAGTATCTGGTCCGTTGCACAGGAGATTTTCCGGTTTCATATCTCGATGAAAGAAACCTGAAACAAAACAGTATGAATAAAAGGACAAAAAGCGAGTAATATTATCATTTTACAAACATGCCCGAGTATCGGAAAGAACAGGTCAAGCTTGCAGCTGTATGACTGTATCAAATTATCTGCGAAACGAAAGCACACGATCAATTTTGTTCACGTGGTAAATAGAACAGAATGGACGCAAATTTCTGTGCAATATCAAGGGTATTTGCTCGTATCATACCGTACAAATCTGAACATGAAAATTTAAGTAGATCAATTTTTTAAACAAAACTTTACCTTTACAGAGTTACAAACTTCGATCACCAACTACTAAGCTGTGCTTGCTGACGGGCAAAAACACCAAGCTAAATGTGAACGCCGTCAGTTTTCCCCGAAGCATACAGGAACATGCGATGATAGGGCAATCGCATAAATTGTGGTCTGCGGTGGCCTCACTGGGTTATATCTTTCCAACAATAGCCTTTATGAACACTCAAGTAGAGACTAGCCATCTCACTCTAACTTTGTATAGATGCAGTACGACACAAAAACCTGAATTAGCACTCAATGCAACGACTGAGGAGTGGTTACATGAGTAACACAAACTGGGACATGAAAACCCTCCACAAAAGCGGCGAACAAGAAGTCTTTCATCCGACATTCTCCATTGTAAACAAACGCATCAACCGAATGCAACGAGTCGCGCCAAATGTTAGTGTGAAATTTGGTCTCAAAACTGCGCAATCGACTAACATCTACGGAAAACATAACACTTGGAAACTCAAGCTATTATCACCAGCACAAACACCATCAGCTTCATCAGATAGTATAACTGGAGCCGTCGTTCACTGTGACAAAGAAGACGAACACTGCATAGTAATGTGATCAAAAAATAAATCAAAATGAAAACCAGATGAAACGAAATAGTCAATAATGGTTTGAATGCAGGAACACCCTACCACACCGATTTGAACGAACACAAAATCCACAGCCAAGTGGTCAACACTTATCAATTTTACTAAACAGAACAGTCGGTATCCCAACATTCCGTGACCACGTCGTTGTGTGAAGGTCTTGTGGTTTTATCACACCGTTGATGGGTACGTAAGGATCTTATCAAAAATTAGGTCCATGAAGCAAACAGCTCCAAGTAGTACCAAAAGCAAACAAAGCCTTCAGACCTGAAACATTCATGACTAACAATCACATCTGAGCGTCCGTACGTCAAGGTGTGTCACAGGGGGAGAAGATTATCAGTGTATTCCCGACCGGTCGTGAATCGTCTGGTGCTCACGAATCAGTCCTTTCATGGGTGTGAGACGACGCAGTATCAGACTAACGAGTAGGTTAAACGCAACGGAGATAAGATTGGCGATTCTGAGGTTGTCATAAAGGAGTCGGATCCCTTTTGCATGAAAAAAACAACTGCTAGAAAGCGGCAACCGCGAGGTACTTCCCCAGTTATCCGAATCGTCAAAAAGAGCAGCCTATTCTGATAAAAACTTCTCGCAGCCACCTTAAAAACAGAAGGCGTTAAGAGGTCTGAAACTTGAAATAGCAGCTCAAGCTCAATAGTCACCTATACTTCAAACGGAAGTCTGTCATAAACGCAGCAACTGCTCGTTATGTTCCCGCCGTCTACAGGATCAGGTTCGCGCCGGCTGAACCGTTGTCTAAAGTGTTTGATTAAACTGTCAAATCATCATCATCATCATAACAGCCATGAGCCTGACCAAAAGGTACTGTGGCTCGGGCTGCCGCTCACCTCAACAGTGACGTGGAATATCCTAGAAGAAAACGTTACTAAGGTTGAAAATTAATAGAAGTCTAAGCAAAAGAACTAGAAATGGTATGGATGCAGGTACGCCATTGACTGCGACACGCCGCCATCTCGGATAGCGTCTCTAACCAGCGGTTTGAGTGATCACGAGGACCCCATCCAGGCAGGCGACACCTACCACTTTACTCAGTGGAGCAGTCAGGGTTTCATATTTCGTGACCACGTTGTCGCTTGACCACCACGTGGTTTCACCCAACTGTTGGTGGTCTCAGTATATAATGCCCGGTACGGTAAACGCTCAGCTGGCATGCGGAGTACGTGACCTAACCATCGCAGGCTGTGCAACGTGAGTAGTTGACCAATTGATCGCGCATCCCGAAATACGCGCCGGCGAACTGCCGTATTGCTCACGCGATCAGTCCACTTAATGTGGGCTATTTGGCGGAGACAACGATGGTCAAATACAGCAAGCTTGTTGATATCTTCCTTGCGAACAGGCCACGTTTCCGAACCATAGAGCAAAACAGAACGCACACAAGCATTATATACTCTTCCTTTCAGCGACAATCGAACGTCTTTTCGACGCCACAGATGACGCAGGTTGGCAAAGGCAACTCGTGCCTTTGCTATCCTCGTTGATATCTCATCAGCAATATTACAAGCTGACGAGATAGTGCTACCCAAGTAGGTGAAACTGTCCACAGTCTCAAGCGGATTACCTGCAATAAAGAAAGTAGGAGTGGAAATGCCCCAGTCTTGAAGTAACACTTTGCACTTTGAAGGTGCGAAGCGCATTCCATACAAACCAGCCCGGTCACTCACCTTGTTCAGCATGGTCTGCATGTCTTCGGCAGAATGGTCAACCGAGCGCCAGGAAGCTCAACACCAAGTCCACTGGACTCCTTAAGCGCACCCTCCAAAATGTCGTCCATGACAAAATTGAACAGGAAAGGGGAAATCGGACACTCCTTGACGAAC
>LOND01010260.1:0-10720 GCA_014220965.1 Paragonimus kellicotti
AATTCACAAAAAGCGTGAAGTCTATTATAGTTGTGGACCGGTTCAGAAGCGGTAGTGTGCACACTGTTCATTTTCATCTGCAAAGCGTTGGCCCTTTGAATCTGATTCTTAGAACCCGATTCGTAATCCTTATGAAATATCGTCGATTTACCATTATGTTGCAAACCTGGAACATTATTCTGTAGTAAGCACCGTACAGGTCTTACTGCTGGTTTGAAGCCTTTTTCAGGCGTTTTGGATCTGCGGTTGGGATTTACAGTCACTCCGGATAATGGAGGGAAATGCTCACAGTAAAAAAAGATGGATTTGCTTGTCCAGCCTTGTCTTTGTTCTGGAAATTTGAGATACTGCCCCCAACACTATGGAGAACTTTCGGCGCCTTAGGGCCAGGACTCATCCCAGTCAGCACCTTCAGTGTCTAATATACCTAACCACGATGAAAGCTAGCGTCTGTCATCAACACACAAACAAAGTAGTTCAAAACCTTTGGAACTAATAAAAATTCTCTTGTAGACATACACTTTTTATGGTGAACAAACAGACTGCAGACAGTTACGAAGTAATCCAACGTATTAAAATGATTAACCCCATAACGCTGTGTGTTCTCCATCAATATCCGCGGAAGCATCACCTAATCCAAGCCATGCTACCTGTGATAAACTAGGTTTCAGGATGTAGCGGAAGCAAAATATATCGAAACTTATAAACAGAATGCAACCATAAATAATCCGGACTAACCCAAATAGAACTTATACTTGTTTCAGTAAGTTAAGTATTCATTCATGAATCCATCGAGAATGTTGCCAAAAATTCCGGTTGAACTTGTGCAAACGTTCTCATTTGCAATGTTCTGAAGCTACATCATATGACTCAGATAAAGTACTATTGAATGCCAACAAAATACGTCTACATAAAGTGCATGTGACACTTGTCACACCCTTCTAGCAGGCAAGAATAATAATCCTTCATACTCCACGATGTAAACAAAAAAGGACGTGTTGTTTGAGTGGCGCGCTCTTAACCGACGCAACTTAGTACTAGTTAACAAAATTTGCACTAGCAGGAACGCGCTATGATTATTCATCTAATGGATTGCACATTCAGTAAAGTTAACACCATTACAATGAATGTCATCAAGCGCCTGTTACTAGTGTTTAGTGTGTTTTTCCATTGGAACATCCGAGAACCACCCAAGGAACGGCTGATGACTGTGCTACCAAGGCCCAAAAGTGGCTGATGGCTATCCAGTTATCACGAAATATTATAACGGCTGTTCGCCAACGACATATAGCTTATTGATAAGCAAACAATGGTTAATGTTGCACGCAGTATTCACCAAAATATCACGTACACACTGTTTGTCCTAGCACATATGATCACTCCACATTTTCCCGTCCAACATGTGAGGTCGTGTTTATATTCTTACTCCCATGTACATCCGTTGAATGAGGAAACCTTCTGCGACTAATTGACGATCAAAAGCCCACATTGACTGAGCGATTTGCGAGATTTTCGACCTTCAAACGTTATCGAGCAGTCCACGAAGTCTTTCGCCGGAGTCTGCCCAACTGTTCGTCAGATTTGGGAATTTCTCCTCCAAGCTGATTTATTTCAGCATTTCTTTGAAGCTGTTCGTGTCACGTGGTGGCGACATCCTCTGAAGGTGCAACTGGACGTACTTCTTGAAACGATCTCGAACCAGTTGGAACATCAGCTGTTGCATGGCCTTGTAAGAGGTAACCTAATGTAGCACCGCACTTTTCGGCTGAATCTGTGGAACAAGCAAACCATATATTTCTTCAAGGTGCGTGCATCAAGGTCTTTTAAACTACAATTCTCCACTCTCTGATCACGCTATTTTGTTGGCAGACGTCATGTTTGTTGTACTACATAATTATTTGTTGGCTTGTATCGCTTGCAATTAACTGTAGTGATCGCGCGAATGCGAGCGTGTTTCTCACAGACGCGTTGGGAGATAAGTTTTTTATTAACTTAGCTTGTATCATAGATCACACATTTAGTCTAGCGGTCAAACGGTCACGAAGCTGACTTTGTAATCGGTTTTTGAAACCAAACCGAGCTCGTTGAGTCTGAATTTCGCTAATGGTACGGTTGATATCCCGATTTTCTTCCCTCAAGAGTGTGTGAACGTTTGCCCATTTATCTGCCGCAAAATTTACAGAGCGAACATGTTTTGGAAGTATTCTCTTCCGGGATTCGCGAAAAAATAAAATGGATGACTCACTGACTGACAAGACTTCATCAAGATGTACACATCTTTATCGACTACACTGAAAAAGTGAGTGATTATTTCCGCCTTCAGCTCTTTGCCCGTGAGACACCAAGTTTTGAAGCGCTCTAAAAAAATCTTCTATCCCCGTTTATAGGGCATGAATGTGCCAAACTTCTAGCGAGTAGGAACCCATCACAAGAAGTTCCGGGCGTCCGCGACGCCAACAGTGATGATTCCTCCAATACGGCAGTAGAGGAGTAGACTAAGCTGACTCCGTGATCTAGTTTCTACGCGGCACCAATGACACTTCAAGTCTCAGCAATTCACATAATTATACCTCCAGCACAAATGTACATATTACTATCAGCGATGTAATAAGGCAGTAATGAGAAATAAAGTTAGTGACAATCTCCACAGTTTCTCATCCGTCATCACCCATGAATGCTCTGGTGGGAGTGTTTTGGTGTGCGTTCTACAGGAGTATCAGTTTGTATTGGTAGACGTGATTACCCCATTTTCATTATTTGTGCATACCGTAGCCTTTTAGTAGAACACTTGTAGCGCGTTCCCTTCTATTATATCTGGTGGGAGTGTTTTGGTGTGCGTTCTACAGGAGTATCAGTTTGTATTGGTAGACGTGATTACCCAATTTTCATTATTTGTGCATACCGTAGCCTTTTAGTAGAACACTTGTAGCGCGTTCCCTTCTAGTATATCATGACGTCGCCGTTATTTTTTTCTTCTTCAGCCAAGTAAGATGGGCCAGTTAATAACGGTGTAACGTGCAACGTTATTTTTATGCCTCCGCAATAATACCTACCTCGCCTCGAATAACTCAACGCCCCACTCGTCATCTTTGTGGGAGCCTGGCTCCATTAGGAGTTTCCCTTTAATACCGCATACAACTGACGGCCGACCACATTTCTTGATATCGGACTGACATCGTTTGTTTCTACATTTAAAAGTTTTATTGAACCGTCTCTGTTCCCTAGTTAAGTTGCTTCTGATCTTTTTTGTGATGGTAAACTGAACACAAAACCTCGCTTTGCCAAATTATTTCGAAAAAACGTCTCTATCCAGCTTGGTTTGGGGCCTGTGTATAACGAACAGTTATAAGTATAGATGACTGAGTGGATGCTTTGTGAAAGAGTAGTCTTCCTCATTCCAAATGATGGATTTTACCGAAGTCACGAAAAGATTACGGAGCATACGGCTTTACGAAGTGTTTTGCGGAAGAATATACTGCGAGTTGTGAAGAGTTACTTACTTGAAAGAAGCGACACCGGCATTGAAGTGCTGTCTGCTTCATCGGACAGGTAGATTTGCGTAATTGTGCCTTGGAAGTATATTCCTTTCCTGTAAACTGCGAAAGAGATGTCCGACGTTTAGATATAAATCAACAAACCATCTTAGGCAAACTGTGGACAACTCAGAAATTCGTTACAACCGATAATGCCTTCCGCAATCACCCAGTTGCGATTAACGTTTGTCAGAGTTGGTGGGCCATTTGTCACAAACCTACAGTTGGCAACGATAAGTGCGCTGCAACTCTTCAATATAAAAGTAACGTGACATTCGCCAAACTTAACAGGGAACGACCTCAACAGAAGGCAATCATTCGGGGCTGGCTGGACAAAGGCTTGCCGCTGTTTTACGCAAGTTCTGAGGCCGTGATACCTCTGCTAACTGGCTGGACGATAGAAAAAGCAAGGCTCCATGAAACACTATGATAACCTTCCTCGAATCGTCATTTCAAGTAAAATTACCCCAAGAATAGGTGAAATAAAGCGTCTAGGGAAGTTCTCCGGATAGGTTTGTTATAGGACAGAAGTTGAAGTCTTCAGTTTGTGGAACGTAACTTACGGCTGATTCAGAGGCCTTCTCATTGTCGCGTGAGGTCTCTGACACACGATGCACGAAGTTGTTATCACTGGTAGCCCCGAACGAAATGCCACTCAGACAACTGCCACTAAATTGCAGTCCCATTCAAGCAGTCTGAGTTCCTCAAGGTATCTTTGCGTGTGTTCTGCTTTCATTCAGGAGCTAGAGGATTTTGATCTAAATCCACATTAATGTAATCTGGAGATGTGGGAACTCAACCCATTAACCGCTTCAAAGTCGCCCCTAATAAATTCGTTATGTGTGGGGTTCGCCAAGGTGTATAGTCATCTGCACACAGAGGCTGTCACAATGCAGCACATCGACCCTGTAAAGTGTGAATTGATGTAACTACTCAGTTCTTCCACCGAATCTTGGAGATCACGAGAACTGTCCAGCAGAAGCATGAGTCTCAAATGCTTTTTTATGAGCTGAAATTTTTCAGTTATTGTGACTCCTTTGTCGTTTTATTCACGGAGTTGAGGTGTTGTACCATCATGAATTGTCCATTTGGTGTGCACTTATGTGTATCGACTTACAGTATGCATATTGATCCCGTTAACCTGAACGTGCCTCTCACAGACGCGTTGAAAATGTGCCGCGACCATTATTAATGTATTATTAAACAGGAGTGCAAGTAATTACTGCATGAACATTGAGGTCGTTCATACAATTTTCATTTTTGACATTTTTGACTTAATTTTATATAATCCGCTTACATTTCGAAGACTTCCCAGCTTCACCAAAAATATTCCTGTGTTTACGACCTATGGCTGCCAAAATAAGTGGTCAAACAAGATCGTCTGGTGTTAGTACTCCTAGTTCATGTACTAAAGTTTATATTTATCGTCCTAAAGACGGAAGTTTTAGGCCCATACTTCACGCTGGCTCTCCCGAAGAAACTGCCAGTGAAGGTGGTGGAGATAAATCGGTAGTTTCCACCAGCAGCTCTTAAACTAAGTGTTGTTTTATCTCTCCGGACAATGCATTGGTGCAGTTTTCCGGTGTGGCTTTCAGAATGGAAGCTGAGCTTGCCCAACTAAAGGCAAACCATGCTACGTTTGATATCCTGGGGGGAAATTTTGGCTCCTTATTTTACAATTTCAAAGCGCCTGAAAGCCCCAGAGTAGATAATATAAGAAGCGCAAGCGTGTTATTCAACATGAAAGCCAAAAATCTCCAAACAGATGCGTTGCTTAAACAATGATGTCGTATTTGATGTGCTAGATAAGCTGCACTTGGAAAGCACCAAAAAGATATTCTCATAAGCTTCTAACATAGACCCATCATCATACAGCTGCATTCGTCTTCGTAAAGAAACACAGATGATCAACTGTCCGCTTTCATTCAAATTCCAAATCAAACGATTGCAAAACAGTTCATTCAATATCAAGACCTTATGAAGTCTAACACCTCGCTTAAACCGATAAGGATTATAGAGGACAGAACGCCCATTGAAAGGCTGAGTCAAAATCTCTTGGTGGGTAAGACCCCCGTCACAAAGCACTTGGTCCAGGATTCATCCAAACAGAGTACGACAATGCCCAGAGATGATGAACTGTGTCCCATTGATTGTGTAGCTTCCTTTTGTTGCACCACACCTGAATGTGCCGACAGCCCTATTGACAATGCAATCGCCACAAAAGGGAGAACAAATTTACTGACTTGAAGGATCTAGCCGTAAACCTTGACAGCTTCTTCACTTTCGAAAAGGTGGCTGAGAACCGATTTGGCCAACTGATCAAACAACTTGTTCAACAAACCAAAACAACGAACAAAGTGCATACTTGCTTCTCCCTTGTTCGCTGATGCCTTTTATTCCGGCCTGGAACGAAACGAAACAACAGTAGCGTATGAAGTTGCCCGAAGTCAACATGTAATGTCCTATACATTGTGCTACCGAATCCAGAATTAGACTGTACCTGTTGTTGCTTCGTCGTCTCAGAGCTGCCATCCGCAAATAACGGTTTTGCAATCACTCACTGCGGTTATGATTATATTCGCTGCGCAGCCGAAAACAAATATCCTTCTGATAGCACTATTGAATAAAACCGAAGCCGTTAGCAAAATGCACGTTAGTTGTATTATGCCTGCTTGTTGTGTGCTTACCTGGTCTCGTGCCTTTCAGAGCACGCTTCTCCCTCCTGGATTCCTAGGAAGGTGCACGTCCATTATTGGACATTCCGCTGGGGTTCTTTTTTTCAGCTTGGCAAAATGTTATCCAAAGTGAAAAGGTCGGCTGTGGCAATTTTGGTTGTGCTTATTGTCGACCGTTCTGTTTTCTTTTAACCGTTAGAAACATATGGGGTCGCCATGTGAATAAAGAGTTAATTCACCTGAATTGAACATTTTCGTCCGTCGCAGAAAACTTCGCACCGCTGGTCAGACCCTCACTTTCCGCGATGACACTCGGAACTTTGGACCCGGCCTCGTCGTGGTTTTCTGGAAAATATGCGAATAATAATGTAAGAAGGGTCACCCTAAAGACCACAGAGGTGAACGCTGTATACTTCACGAGGCCCGTAATACTGCATTCCCTTTAGCTGATAATTAATGCGTTGGTGTGCAGAGCATTTCGGTCACTTTAGCGGAATTCTGCCACTGTCCGTACTAGTGGAAACAGCCCTGAGTGCAATCGTTATAGCGAAACCAAAGATCACGAAGACAACCGATCGCAGTAGACTGCTTCGCTCAAAATTGAAACACACAGCATGCGAGGTTTGCGTACTACTCCTTAAATGAAGGAGGTTACAATTACAGTTTCCCATAAATGAGTCTAGTGGAAGCAATACGGAACACGTACATTTTTGACGATTTTGGCCCCTTTTCACTTCGGTTTTAATTGAGTTTTAGTTTTGTACCTCCTTTTCTTGGACGATAAACAAAACTCGCTCCGTGCTCTATTAGCCTGACCTGCTTTCTTCGTATACTCTATTTTCCATGGGCGATTGTAATACAAGGATTCGATGCGCTGACTCGTAGTTTTTTGTTTTCCTGCTTGTTCAGATAGTGATAGCCAAGTTGTGTATTATTCCGCTGGACAATTCCGATGATTGATTAGCTCAAAAGATTGAAAGTAGCTGCTATACCACTTTTGTTAAGTTACGTTCAAATTTATAACAGTAATTTTGTCCTGCGTTTCCGCAACGATCGTCTTCCCGTTCTTATATACGTTTGGTTAGATTACCTTCATATTAATTGGTAAACTTCTCATACCCCTTGTTATAAATTCGTTCGACCACGTCCAATAACGATTCTATGTCTTTTGAGTATTTCATGGTAGCTTAGCTGGTAGTAGTCACACCATTCTTGGAGATGAACCATACTATATAGTTCGATCATTTCCACGTGAAATTTTGTGACAATGGAGTTTTGTTTGGCCAGGAAAAATTTGGCCACATGGCGTCTCGTAGGTAAACACGACACAGCTCTGAGATGTGCCAGTGAACTAGCCAGAAGGGAATTGCAATGAAATCCTCAAATGAGTGGTAATTGGGAGAGCTTCTCCACCGGAACGGACTCATTTACAGTAACTATGCAATGAGCTAAATCTGAGTGACGTGTTCAGACATCCCCCTGTGAAGGAAACAACAACCTTCAGGCACTTCTGACGCGAACGATCCTCTTCACTGTGAACTGTGGAAACAGGGATCACCGGAGACAGAACAAAATTTAATGTCTGTAATCCGATAAAAATGTTCAGCAGAAACGGCGGAGACAGCAGTCTGTTTAGTTGGACGTCTCAAGTTAGAGGTAACAGGTGCTTCACAGAACAGTCTGCTTCCGGTTCTTCATCATCTGGCCAACTGGTCAACATTTTGTATCATCATGGTTTTCAAGCGGGCAAAATCAAAAAATAACGACATAATTTCGCCACGCTGTTGTTGATCAGAAAATAATCAGGTGACGAAATTGACTTGTGAATGTGTCAGTTAGGTGATGGGGGGCTATGCTAGCAGTGAAACCTGAGCAAATTTCTTCTACACGCACAACTGTGGATTGCGCAACCGAATTCCGATCGCTTCCGCGGTGGCCAGAATACGAAATTTGACTCCTCTGGATTGACGACTGGGCAAGCGGTAAATGGGCTGGAAAGCTACTTCCGGTGAGACTTGGTGCCCTGAATCAACAAGGTGCGCCAGAATTGCACTCGAAATGGACTTCACCTCGCCCTTAGCCAGTCATGTGGGTTGGTGCCTACGTAGTCTATGAGAGGGCCGTCTGGTTGTGTGACCGATGTAACCTGTTCCACAGGAGCATGTGAAGGAGTGAACACAAAATGGGGTCACACATTTGGGCGACACGTCCTTTAGTTGCTGTATGACCCACCCTATAATGAATATTCGAAGAGAGAGTTTTAGCTGAAACACTCCTTAACTCTAATGAACTCACAAAGGCTATCCAAATCGTTCCCAAATACTCCTCAACCGGAGGAGTCCTTCATGGCACATGTCACGCAGGGCAAAATTAGAGCATCTATCTGCATCGAATACAGAAGCAATGTGGGCTGTAGCGCAGCTCTGCGAAACGATTTTCGTAAAATTCCATTAGATCGTCCGGCGCACCGTCGGCCCAGGAAATCCTTCAGGGGCTCAGTGCTGGAAACAACGAAAGGCAACCATTGGTATCACAAACACTTTAATATCCGATTTACCAGGTGCATCATACCAGGCACTTGCCAACCAACTAATCCGCGAAACTTCCAAGTCTAGCCAAAACCGCGGCTGACATCGTCGGGGCAGCAACTCGTCGTCGTGCAAGATATAGAAACCGCAAGCATTTTCCTGGTTGACCTTGGATCGCGGGTTGACGCTATTCCGTAGACAGAGGACGCGATGTTAAACATCTGCAGCCTACAGTTCCGTGTTGTCAGCGGCGCTCTTATAGCCACTCAAGAGCATCACTCGTTAACCATTAATCTGGGTCCCTGACGGACATTCCGTTGGGTATCTACAATCGTCGCGGTACTTGTTAACAAAGTTGGCATCCATTTCCTTGGACGGTCATTTTTTAGTGGATTCCAGCACCACACAATATCTACCTGGCACGCACGCAGCATATGTGGCCACAACGCCCATATACGTCCAACTGGCAGCTGATGCGCAGTTTGTGGATATATTCACTGAGTTCCTGCAGTACGCTCGAGAAACATCCCGCTGGTGGCCCTTAACGTCATGCATCACACACCTACCAAGAAAACGTCCATCTCAGCTCGGCCTTGATGGTTGCCTTACACGAAATTAGAACTCGTCTGGAGAGAATTTGTTAAGCTGGAATTCAAAATAATACACCTTACTGAACCTTCAAACACCTGGCAGCTGCATTTGGCCTCCAAGTGTTCGGGTGATTAGAAACCTCCCGGAGATTACCACGAGCAGGGTAAAGCAACCACCTCTGACAAGTACCCTGTAGATTTTTTAGTCACTAAGCTGAGGAAATTCGTTCTGGCCTTATTCGTTTCATATTTTTTCTCCCCAGCCAGACGTTTCTTAACGGAAACTTACCTTCCGCGTTGTTGTTCGATTAAAATAGTTTGTCACTAATCGTCTGCGGCCCGAGTAGTCCTTCTTTACCTGTTAGAAAGCCGTTGATTTTGTTGAACGAGACCACCGTCGTGAACAAACAGAGTATGCCCATTGTATTTATTGATTCAAATCCTTAAAGATTACCGTTAAAATATTTCGGTCCACTTTTTTCTTCCACTTCAGGATGTGTTTTCGGGCTATACGTAACTCAACAATCAGACGTAGATCTTCACATGTGTAATCCTGAACATGCAGGATTTAATACCTTGACTATTTGCGCGCTCATCACTTCCTTCTGGCACCCACGAACAATATACCCGAAACCTCGATTATCACTTCTTTTGGTCCCGTTGAGTTGTTTCGAATTCTATTTTGACTGACTAATCCAGCCCGAACATTTCAACACTTCATTCACGAGGTGACACGTGGCACCGACTCCAGCTATCCCTATCTAGGTGATATTCTGATACCTAGCCCCTCACAGAAGGAACACTACACGCCTTCGCGCCCCAGTGAAGCGTTTGGCTGGATGCGGCTTCACAGTTAGCTCCGACGAACACGGAGCGAGTAAGACCATAAGAACGTTTCGGGATCATCAGATAGTGAAGAACGGGTTTGTCGCACTAATGGATAAGGTCGAAGCCATCCGTGAACACCCACATCCAACTTCTGGCAAGAATGTTTGCCGCATCAAAAGTTGCCGCCATTCAGGTAGCAAAAACTAAAAGGAAAATAGGCTGTATCAAAAAGACGTTCGGTCAACCGGATGCATTCACAGTCAGGCTTCCTTTGAAACAGCTTGCATGAGACTGTTTTGTTCGTCGTCACCATTTATTTATTTACACCACATCTAGCACTTGGTTGATTGCATATCCACGAAACCGCATGGTTTTATTCATACGTGTCACTATGCACGTATTGCTCATAATGTTGGGCAATATAAAATCGAAGCTTATAGTAAATTTAGCAGAATATACTTATATGGAGGTGTACTCAGGACGAACATAGAAAAAGAAAAAACCAAGATTATAACTCACATATTGACGGTTTACTTGACCAGCAAACAAAACTCCCCACGGAAAAC